>JAZAYU010000768.1:0-110795 GCA_038501625.1 Corbicula japonica | reverse complement strand
TATTGTGTCAAATTTTGATTGATTTTTATCTGTCAAATTTTGATTGATTTTTATCTGTATGCCAATGACAGAAATATGTTGCTTAATATTTTCCCTAAAAGGTCTGTTTTCTAAAACACCTAAACTACAAATTGATATTAAAAACCACCATATCTCCTGTAGAGTTGACTATTTCTAAATTTTAAAATATAAAAACAGGTTTTTGATATGGTTCTTATTACATCTGGATGGGTGTAAATGAACTTTAACTTCTCAGTATGAAAATTAGCATTGACAGAATTTGCATTTTCGAATAATATTTATCTATCTATGCTACTGTTTATTTATCAGCATGTGTCCCCCGTCATGTTACCCAACTCCATTGGATAATCTATGACAGCTTAATCTGACAGTTTGGGTGTTGTCATCCAGTATGGGAGGAGTCAAAACTATATGGATAGTGTCTGAATTATTCAATAAGCACAAGTTAATTAGAATACAGATATGCTTGTGAACTTCTTCTTTTGTTTAAGCTTTAGCCATAAGAACGATATATCAGTTGTAATAAAACATTGTTTCTTGATCTATGATAATAAAGTCTAATTTTTCTTAAGAATTAAATATTTGGGTGTAATTAAATGTAGAACGAATGTGGAAATAAAGAGAATACATATAATGTTCAGTACAGCGCAGCCTCGTTTTATAAAAAGGAATTTCTAATTATGTATAAATAAAAATAGATAAAAAGGGAACTTAAAAGTACTTTTTGGTTCGATTTACAAAATCTATATCTTTTTGGAATTCTCAGAGGATTATAATAAGGTGCATTTTTAACATAAATATCTATAAAAACGAGAAACTTGTGGGGTACCGCCTAATTTCCTTCTTTATCTATGTTGTCTGCGTTTTTCGCACCTCTTCTTTGTTTATATTGTCTGCAACCTTCTATATTCTATATCGTCTGCGTTTTATACCGACCCGAGATGTAGTAGTGTCCTTATCAGTCAGCCTCAGTAGCTCAATTGGTATAGCGATGGCCGGGTTAGCCTGAGGTCCGAATCCTGGTCGAGGCCAGGCCTACACATTTTCAAATTACAATGTATGAAATGATGTAAAATTATGAATTTCACCCTCCTTCACAACAAAAAACACTGGATACCTGTATAATTTCATTTCCAGCGAATGCATGGCCATTGTCTTTATTTTGAACCAATGAAGAGCAGTTATGCACAACATGATCAAGCGAATTTAGCAATTCATTAACTCCTCTTCTACATTTACAGTCAATGTTTACGTTTATTTGATTTGTCAAATTGGAAGCCATTTTGGAATTACCGCTCAATTAGTTGCGCATGCGCAAATTTGATGAAACCTCTGATTGGAAAAATAAAGATGATAACAATATTCTTCTCTTTTAGACCCAAGTTAGACTCCTTCTCAGTCGTTATCAGAAAATTGTCTGATTAAGTACAGACATGCGCAGTGAAACAGTCAAAACCCAAGTACGACCATGTCTCTAAAAAAAAAGAAAATAAATAAGAATAGAAAATACCCAATTACGGTTATTCGCATAGTTAATATTTTTATTCTGTAAACTATTATTGAAATCCAATATCAGTTTTCACCTACTCAAATTTATATAAGGACATCTGAAGTTTAAAAATGCTTTGGTTCTCACTTTCGTTCATCAAGTTGTTTATGGCGTCTATCTTGAAATTAATCATTCTATAACCATGCTCTCTTTTCCTCTCCTTTTTATACGCCCGTTTGAAAAACGGGACGTATTATGGGAACACCTGTGGCAGGCGGGCGGGTTGGCGGGCAGGCGGCGTCCACAGGGTTTCGGCTCTCTAAGTCAAAGAGTTTTCATCCAATCTTTATCAAACTTGGTGAATATGTTGGTGGGCATAATATCTCGACCAAGTTCTATAACCAGCCAAATCCCCCCAGGCACTCCTGAATTATGGCCCTTGAATTGTCCAAAGTTACTGTTTCCGCTCTCTAAGTCAAAGAGTTTTCATCCAATCTTTATCAAACTTGGTGAATATGTTGGTGGGCATAATATCTCGGCCAAGTTCTATAACCAGCCGAATCCCTCCAGGAACTCCTGAATTATGGCCCTTGAATTGTCCAAAATTACTGTTTCCGCTCTCTAAGTCAAAGAGTTTTCATCCAATCTTTATCAAACTTGGTGAATATGTTGGTGGGCATAATATCTCGACCAAGTTCTATAACCAGCCAAATCCCCCAGGCACTCCTGAATTATGGCCCTTGAATTGTCCAAAATTACTGTTTCCGCTCTCTAAGTCAAAGAGTTTTCATCCGGTCTTTATCAAACTTGGTGAATATGTTGGTGGGCATAATATCTCGACCAAGTACTATAACCTGCCAAATCCCCCCAGGCACTCCTGAATTATGGCCCTTGAATTGTCCAAAAACTGAATTAGCAACCATTTTGTGTATTCATACTCTTATATGTTTATCATTTTAATCCAAAAAAACATTTTATGTTTCTGAAGTAGCTGGTTTAATGAAGTAAATGTATTTGCTAGACATATATAATATTGTTACATATGAGAGCTGCTTGATTTGAAATTGATGTTTTACTGAGAATGCAGAACATTTTTTGTGTTTTTGTCTTATAAGAGAACCATGGTTATGCTGACATGAATAATAAACTATAAAACAAAACCTCATTGTGTATTCATACACCTTTTTATCATTTTAATCCAAAATACATTTTATGTTTCTGAAGTAGCTTGTTTAATGAAATATATGTATTTGCTAGACATATATAATATTGTTACATATGTGAGCTGCTTGATGTGAAATTGATGTTCTACGGAACATTTTCTTGTGTTTTTGTCTTACGAGGGAACCATCATTATGTTGACATGATTGTTGAAAAACAGCTCAAGCACTCAATGAGTTGGAAATCCTGCTCCCAAAAATGTTGTCATTACCATTGAATTAACCACAAATATGACGGGCGTATTTTGTGTCAGTTTGGCACTCTTGTTTGACTTTATGGGGAGGCTGTGCCTTCTGGATGTGGCCTTTCCTGATAGGTAAATTTCACTTTTTCATTAATTGATCTCCGGTCTATCGGAAAAAAAAGGGTTCGGTGACAAGAAGAAGCAAAAGCGAGTTCACTATAAATTGGTGATTTTTCACATTATCTATCTAATGGTTTTGGGAATGAATGGGGTAAAACAGTTCGGTTTTCTTGTTGGGATTCGGTGATTGTGTTGAACAGCTATAAGGTGGTTTTAAACATGTCAGAGGTGACAATTATTTAAGCACTACTCCAAACTGTAGATCATTAATTAATTATGACACATGATTTTAAATTTATTTTTCAGTTTCCGAGTATGAAAAAGGGAAATATGCATATCAGGAATAGCCAAATTCGAAAAACCCAGCCTTTCCACACAGTTTAAATGTAGAGACTAAAGAGAGCATAAGTTCATATATGACGATTAATGACTAACAACCCAGAACACTAGTCTCAATAATTCGACTGCAAGCACAGACTCATTATTATTATATATGACTTTTTATATGTCTGTCCTTTAAGGGCGACCATCGTATTTATAGAAAAGCCCTTGTTGCGCACAAATAGTTGAGCTAACCCTGCTGCCCTATTGCAGCAGAGTCTGACCCTATCTGCAGAACAAATCTTTATAGATACATATCTGTTCCATCCGCTTTAAGACTTAGGAATCGGCTTCCAGTCCAGCTCACCGAGGTCGAAAGTGATGTGATGTGATCTGGATTCCTCTCAAAACCGTTAACCAATTAAACTGTTTTTATCATGATTGAACTGTTTGTATCGAGTCACCTTTTAAATATTTTGCACCTCACAAAGAAATATACGTTTGATGTGTACAACAATGTTCCAGAGTAGACATTAAGACTGTAGTTATTCGATGTTTAAAAGGGACGCTTTCATTGGTTATCACAATGAAATTAACATGTAAACGGCATAAACAATAATAAGTTTAAAAGTTTTATTTGTGAAATATTTTTTATTTTATTGATACTTTAGAGACTAATTATGTTTTATAACAACAATGAACATAGCAGTGCTAAAATTTTCAAGTGGCAGTGAAAAATGGGAATTTAAATCGGGTCGATTTCACCACAGTTTTGATCCTATCTGCTTGAGACGTAAAGGACAGACATCTATAAAATGTCAGTATGATAATGGGTCTGTGCTTGCAGTCGAATTATTGAGACTAAACTGGCATATGCTTAGTTTCCAAAAAAAAAAATACTTTCCGATTAAAGTAATGTGACAGATTTCGGTTGGAAAGAGTAGCCTCGACCATGATTCGAGCCTCGATCGTTCCTCCGGCTTAGGCCTACCCTGCCGTCGCTCTACCAAATGAGCTACCGATCCACTGGTAGTTGGAAATGTCCGAAAGTTTCTTCCTAGGTTCGAGTCGAATACCCCAGCCAAACATGCTTCGCACTGACACCTGCAAATTCAGCGCTGCAAAAATCGATATAATTTCGGAATGGGCGGAGCTTAATATCGATGACGTCATTGGACCTTTAGCTGGTGACACGTTATCATTAAAACTTTATTGTGTAGTATGATTAAAAATTAAAATAATAATAAAATTCTAAATAATGATCTGTTAAAGCAGTTGTTTATGTAACTGTATTGGAAAGTAACCTCTGCCAGTTTGCATTTGTTTCTTAACTGAATTATGTAGCGCGCTAATTGACTTTTCAATGGTTTGTTTTATTAACATAGTAGTATACAAGAACCCTTATTGTTTATCTAACAAATAGTATCTACGAACCGAAAATTTAAAGATAAACTTAAAATATCCGTACTTTTATTTATTCTTGCTTTTGAAAATTGAATGAAATCAATACGTAAGATTAAAAGGTAATAATCAAGACATTAAGTATAGAATTTTATCAAAGGCAAATTAACACTTAGTAAAAACATACATTGTCCGATCTAACAAGTGTTGTGAAGAACGAAAGCAAAACAATATCGTCATCAATTTACATCAAATTTTATTTACAGAGTTTTCAATAATGATGCTATTCAATATTACTATGAAATAACTGTGAAAATGTTTAACTGAAACAATAAAACCCAACGGAGACCGAATTGTCTTGATGCCGTTTTGACTTTAAAGGGGCGTTCTGACCAAATTGGGGCCGCTCTGACTGACTGAAGAAAAGGGTTTGAAGGGGGGTGCTGTTTGACCAAAATGAGTCAGTTTTGACTTGGGGCCGTTTTGACTGGAAATTCCTTAAAAAACAAATAGTTTATGTGTACCGACGTGTTTTCATATCCTTTTTCTGTTTAATTGAAATATTTTACATTTGGTCCCCTACAGTAGATTTTAATTAATGTATTTCGGGTCTTATACATTTCATAAATCAAGCATCGCTACAAGGGTCGTAACTCTAACTAGAGTGTACTTGAAATGTTGAAATAAATAAAAATATGGGAAATTAGCAACCGAGAATCAACAGCTCGTCATGCCACTTCCATTAATTAAACTTGTGTTTCTTGCTGTTAAGCAAATGAGCAAACCCCTAACCAATGGTATTAAAAGAAGGGCGAAGTCGAGTCCTACTTTTCGGAAAATGTGCATTTGGCCGGCTGAAAGTAAGAACAACTTTTATCTGTCTGTCTGTCTGTCTGTCTCTGTCTCTCTTTCTCTCTCTCTCTCTCTCTCTCTCTCTCTCTCTCTCTCTCTCTCTCTATCTCTCTATCTATCTATCTATCTATCCTGTCTACTCCTCTTTCGAGTGTTACTGAAAGGACTTGGTGCACGTCGGAAGTGTTAGTAAAGTTGTGAAAGAATAAATTCAAGAATTGTGATCTTGGATGCCGTGACTCTTATTTACAAAAACAGCGCATCCGCAGTGAAACATGTCTTCATCTTCTTTAGTTTTACCTAAAACTGTAGGTAAATGTCATAACTATACATTACTAACTGAAATAGCTCAGAAAAAGTATGAAACAATTAAATATTCTAACCTTTGACATACAAAGGTAATTCTAACCTTTGACATACAAAGGTAATGTTCTAGGTCGTCTGGACGGCTAGCTCAGTGGATAGAGCATCGGACTGTCAATCCAGGGGTCGTGAGTTCGATCCCCAGTCGAGGCGGGAAAAATTTCTCCGTGACAATTGAACTCGGACATTGCGTCTGAGAGTCATTTGTCCCTCACCTCTGATTCAAGTGAGGAAGCAGTCAGTCGCTTGCGGAGAAATTGGTTAGTACTGGTTAGAGACCCAGGAACACCGGTTAGGTGGACTGACCGCCGGGATATAACCAGAAAGGTGTTGAAACCAGGCGTTAAACCCCAAACAAACAAACAAACAAAAATCTAGGTCGTCTGGAAGCTTGCTCATCGATCCGTAACATTTCATTTCCTGGCTGATGACGTCATCAAATTTGCATTTTGTTAACTTGATACACTGCTTACAGAAAGTTTGAGTCACAACTGTTAGACTCCATGCAAGTCTCATGATTTAGATTGATCTTGTATTGAAAAAGCAAAGAAAAAAAACATGGTATCAGGGTCATACCTCCTGTACTGTTTTACTATTTTTGATGGTTTGGAACTACAAAAACTTGACCTTTATTCTAATATAAAAATTGTAAGAGGAGTAATTTCAGATTCCAATGTTTTAACCTTAAGTAATTAAAAATGGATAAATCTTAACAATTCACAAATCCATCTCTAGGTAGTCATAAAATTTATTCATTACAGGTAGTCTCTACTGATAATGAGCTTGAATTTTGTACGATGTTTTCACTGGAAGACTGCATATATTTTTTAAAGTCTGGCCAGTTTGCCTTTTTGTCAAGATGGCATGTTCTTGGTTTTTGTTTAGAAATAATTGGTCTTGAATAGACTGTTGCAGATATTGCATCATGGTCGGATATGCCTGCAGTTATTTCTACTTTTTTGACAAGGGTGGGATTTGAGATAAGGAAGAGGTCAAGGATGTTATTGTTTCTTGTGTTGTCAGTTACCATTTGTGTTAAATTATGGTCATCTAATACTTCAAGGAATGTTTCATATGCGGTATTGGAGCAGCATCCTGGTTTCAGTGAGGGGTTGTGGTCTTGGTCCCAGGATAATTTCTATGATTAGTTTGATTCATAGTTTGCTTAGATAAAGTTTGTTTCATAACAAATTTGAATGTTGTAGAGTCTATTGTTTAATTCTACAGATTCTAACAACACAGTCTATGTTGTGCTGTTGCAGTGTTTCCCAGCTGCAAAGATAAATAAGCAGAATTCTTGATTTCGAACTTACCTCTTAATCTCTTTTTCTGATACTGATTGTACTTCAGTCAGGGAGGTTTCCAATAATGGTGATGTATAGTGCATGTTGAGAAAAACATGTTTTACAAAGGTAAACGTTAAATTTAGCGAAAACTTTTAAAACATTGAATTTGATTTAGCCAAACTGTATCTTGTCATAAAAATTATCTAATGCTGGTACTTTAAAGTAAAATTTTCTCATTCTTTATCAACCTTAAGGACGAAGCTAATGCCGCACTTCCAATTTTTAACTAAGAAAACTGATGAAGTAACATAAAACAAAATTATTTTTGGTGTAACATAAAACGAAATTATTTTTGGTGTAACTGAGTATATTTTAACATATGCTGTTACTGTCTACTGAAAAGTTTGCTGATTTCAAATTCAATAATCATTTAAAAATATGATTACTTTTACACATGCTGCTCTGTTGTTATACACGTACCCCCCTGAACAATTGTATACCTAAGTACCGACTTCCGTTGTTTAGACACTAATTTTTAAATGAGATTATAACAATCTGCAAACTGGTGAAAATAGTCAACTAGCATTATTACACCTGCCAACATAACATGTGATCTATGCTAATATTATAAAAAAATGGTCCTTGCAATAAACCTTGCCTACATCTGATGATCAACAAGAATATAGAGGATATTTGTTTTTACCAGTGTAAGATAGAAATATATTTCACCGAGTGAGCTCCGGAATTATGTATTTTCACGAGTGAAATATATTTCTATCTTTCACAGGTAAAAACAAATTTTCTTTTTATTTTATGCTTTTAGTGCAAAATTTGCGTGAATTGAACAGAAGAGTTGCAAGAAAAGCTCAGAAATCCTGTAACAAAAGTGACCTTGTTGTAGATTGCGCTTATAAAAAGGGTCCCACACTTTCAAGGCTATTTTCCTAGGAAAAATCCCCTTGTTACTTGATGTTTATATTGAATACTTTTAAAAGTGATAACCACATTGTGTTTTTATTTTTTCAGTATACAATTCAGGAATGATAAACTTAAGGTTGAAAATGCTTGGACTTGGACAAACAACCCAAAAACCACCAATGGATCCCGAGAAAGCTGTTGAGCTTGGTGCTGACATGATAGGTGAAGTGTCTCTCTATCTGTTGTTAATTGGACTTGTTATCGCAGAGTATGCATATTCTTCCAAGACTAGTGAGGCCAAAGAAGCGGAAAAAAAGAAATATTTGCAGACATTAGAAGGAAGAGTGGTAGAATTAGAATTGAATGTTGCCAACTTAGAAGCAGAAATTCGAGAAATACAAAGAAATGTTGGAGACCTTCATAATAAAAGTTACAATCTAATGGAAAAAGTGTTTGGGAAAAAGAAAACTTGACAGCAAATTGTGGTGCTATCAAACCTGCATTGATTGTTAGGTACATGTTGCGGTATGAAGTTAAATTAATGCTTAATGTACCAGTGAGTCTATCCTTTACTCCACAGAAACAGCTTTTATCCTATCAGCAACAAGTCTTAACCCTTTCCTGTATAGATACACCTTTATTGCTAGGGCGAACAGTTTAGATCCAGATCAGCCGGCACATCTGTGCCATCTGATCAGGATCTAAACTGTTCGCTTTTTGATTCATTAGGTTATTTCTGACCAAAATGCGACCAGTGCAGATCCTCATCAGACGGCATGGATGTGCCGGCTGATCTGGATCTACTCTGGTTGCACATGCCTAAAAATGCGTATATATCCAAGAAAGGGTTAATCTTACACAGCCTACACATACATATTCACAGTCTGATAAATCATGAAAAGCCTGTGCAGTCTGATCAGGATCTACAATGTTTGCAATTTGGTCAGAAATAATTTTTAAATGAATTGAAAAGTAAACTTTGTAGATCCAGATCAGACACTGGTTACACAAAGAATAAAATCCATATCCCATGGAGTAAAGGATTAAATATCTCTGTTGAGCTCACTTGATCTGAAAGTGTTGACAAAAAACCCAATAAGATCAGTACATATAACCCTTTCCTCCATATATATGCATTTTTACGCATGTGTGACCAGTGTAGATCCAGATCAGCAGGCACATCCATGATGTCTGATCAGGATCTGTACTAGTTGCATTTTGGTCAGAAATTCGCCCACGCAATAAAGGCGTGTCTATGGAGGAAAGGGATAATGGTGTTAAAAGTTTATGTACCCATAAATGTTTTCTCGTGGCAGAGGTGGGTGGATGGGAGATGGAGACTGACAAGGAATTAGCAAGAATCTCCAGAAAGATTGCATTTCGGCAGAAATTGCTAATACTGCATCTAATGAGACACAAATATAAATTTAGATGTAAATGCTCACCTGCTGTATAGGATTTACACAAAGTATTGCAGGGGTTTTCCTAGCCATTTTGGGAAAAGGACCCTGGCCTGACTTGAGAAATTTTAGCGCGTGAAATGTTTCATTTTGGGAAGTTTTATCGACAAAAATACAAGTTTTGGGAATTCTGAAGTCATTATATTATACATAGCACAAACAAAACTTGCACTTGAATGTCCCATTTGTTTTACTTTTGTTATATTTTGTGTATATAAATGGCAATAACCGTCTAAAATGCAAATAGTTTAAAACAAATTTGTTTTTGTTTTTTTGCTACTAGAACCATATGCCCAGAACACACAAACTATCATGTTTCAGTTCTTGTGATATATGATTTACTTGTACAATGACATGATATTATGATTAGATAGTATATATATAATTTTTAGCTCGACTATTCGAAGAATATGTCGAGCTATTGTACTCACTTTGGGCGTCGGCGTCGGCGTCACCGTCGCCATCGGCGTCCCGCTTTGGTTAAAGTTTACGTGCAACCTACCTATATCTTAAAAACTACTATAGCTACAGCTTTTAAACTTGGCACACTTGTTCATAATCATGTCCCGAGTGTGTTTGCCAAGAACCATAACTCTAACTTTCATTTTGATCAAATTATGGCCCTTTTTTGACTTAAAATTTCAGGTTAAAGTTTGCGTGCAAGCTACTGTACAAACTCATAACTTCAATACTACCTATACTACAGCTTTAAAACTTGGCACACTTGTTCATCATCATGTCCCGTGTGTGTATGCCAAGAACCATAACTCTAACTTTCATTTTGATCAAATTATGGCCCTTTTTCGACTTAGAATTTCAGGTTAAAGTTTGCGTGCAAGCTACTGTACAGACTCATAACTTTAATACTACTTATACTACAGCTTTGAAACATTCAACACTTGTTAATCATCATATCCCAAGTGTGTATGCCAAGAACCATAACTCTAACTTTCATTTTTATCAAATTATGCCCCTTTTTCGACTTAGAATTTCAGGTTAAAGTTTGCGTGCAAGCTACTGTACAAACCCATAACTTCCATACTACTCATACTACAGCTTTGAAACTTTCAACATTTCTTCATCATCATAATTCAAGTTTGTCTGCCAAGAACCATAACTCTAATTTTCATTTTGTACAAATTATGGCCCTTTTTCGACTTAGAATTTCAGGTTAAAGTTTGCGTGCAAGCTAGTTACTTTCATACTTCTTTACTATAGCTTTGAAACTTAAGACACTTGTTTACCATCATGACCCTGACTATTTATGCCAAGAACCATAACTCTTTCTTTCATGATAATCAAATTATGGCCCTTTTTCGACTTAGAATTTCAGTTAAAAGTTTGCGTGCAAGCTACTGTACAAACCCATAACTTCCATACTACTTTTACTACAGCTTTGAAACTTTCAACACTTGTTCATCATCATAATTCAAGTTTGTATGCCAAGAACCATAACTCTAATTTCCATTTTGTTTAAATTATGGCCCTTTTTTGACTTAGAATTTCAGGTTAAAGTTTGCGTGCAAGGTAGTTACTTAAATACTTCTTGTACTATAGCTTTGAAACTTAACACAGTTGTTTACCATCATGACCCTGACTATGTGTGCCAAGAACCATAACTCTTTCTTTAATTTTTTTATCAAATTATGGCCCTTTTTGTACTTAGAATTTCAGGTTAAAGTTTGCCTGCAAGATAGTTACTTTCATACTTCTCGTACTATAGCTTTGAAACTTAAGACACTTGTTTACCATCATGACCCTGACTATGTATGCCAAGAACCATAACTCTTTCTTTCATTTTTAATCAAATTATGCCCCTTTTTTGACTTAGAATTTCAGGTTAAAGTTTGCGTGCAAGCTAGTTACTTTCATACTTCTTGTACTATAGCTTTGAAACTTATCCATCATCATGACCCTGACTATGTATGCCAAGAACCATAACTCTTTGATTTTTGTGTCGCCTGCGATAGCAGGTAGACACATAGGGATGCTATTGTCCGGCGGCGGCGGCGTCGTCGTCGTCGTCGTCGTCCGGTAGTCCCCCAACTTTAATCTGAAACTTAATGTTGCCTATAACTTTGAAAGTACTTGTCCTATTCACTTCATACTTGGAATATATCATCAGCATGAACAATGCCATCTGTGACGACAAGAATGATAACTCCAGTTTCAATATTTCTTGAGTTATGCCCCTTTCAAATGCAACTTTAATCTGAAACTTAATGTTTCCTATAACTTTGAAAGTACTTGTCCTATTCACTTCATACTTGGAATATATCATCAGCATGAACAATGCCATCTGTGATGACAAGAATGATAACTCCAGTTTCAATATTTCTTGAGTTATGCCCCTTTCAAATGCAACTTTAATCTGAAACTTAATGTTGCCTATAACTTTGAAAGTACTTGTCCTATTCACTTCATACTTGGAATATATCATCAGCATGAACAATGCCATCTGTGACGACAAGAATGATAACTCCAGTTCCAATATTTCTTGAGTTATGCCCCTTTCAAATGCAACTTTAATCTGAAACTTAATGTTTCCTATAACTTTGAAAGTACTTGTCCTATTCACTTCATACTTGGAATATATCATCAGCATGAACAATGCCATCTGTGACGACAAGAACGATAACTCCAGTTTCAATATTTCTTGAGTTATGCCCCTTTCAAATGCAACTTTAATCTGAAACTTAATGTTGCCTATAACTTTGAAAGTACTTGTCCTATTCACTTCATACTTGGAATATATCATCAGCATGAACAATGCCATCTGTGACGACAAGAACGATAACTCCAGTTCCAATATTTCTTGAGTTATGCCCCTTTCAAATGCAACTTTAATCTGAAACTTAATGTTGCCTATAACTTTTAAAGTACTTGTTCTATTCACTTCATACTTGGAATATATCATCAGCATGAACAATGCTATCTGTGACGACAAGACTGATAACTCCAGTTTCAATATTTCTTGAGTTGTGCCCCTTTCAAATGCAACTTAAATCTGAAACTTAATGTTGCCTATAACTTTGAAAGTACTTGTCCTATTCACTTCATACTTGGAATATATCATCAGCATGAACAATGCCATCTGTGATGACAAGAATGATAACTCCAGTTTCAATATTTCTTGAGTTATGCCCCTTTCAAATGCAACTTTAATCTGAAACTTAATGTTGCCTATAACTTTGAAAGTACTTGTCCTATTCACTTCATACTTGGAATATATCATCAGCATGAACAATGCCATCTGTGACAACAAGACTGATAACTCCAGTTTCAATAGTTCTTGAGTTATGCCCCTTTCAAATGCAACTTTAATATAAAACTTAATGGTGCCTATAACTTTGAAAGTACTTGTCCTATTCACTTCATACTTGGAATATATCATCAGCATGAACAATGCCATCTGTGACGACAAGACTGATAACTCCAGTTTCAATATTTTTTTAGTTGTGCCCCTTTCAAATGCAACTTTAATATAAAACTTAATGTTGCCTATAACTTTGAAAGTACTTGTCCTATTCACTTCATACTTGGAATACAATATCAGCATGATCAACAACGTTGATTACACTATGAATCATAACTCCTGTTTGAGTATACTTTGAGTTATGCCCCTTTCATATGCAACTTTAACATGAAACTTAATTTTGACTTTAACTTTGAAAATTCTCTTGATATTGGAAATAAATCACCTTCATGAACAGCGTTATTATGACGAACAAGAATAATAACAACTGCTGGACTATTTTATGAGTTATGTCCCTTTAATATACAACTTTAACATGAAACTTAATGTTACCTTTAACTTTTAAAGTACTTGTCCTATTCACTCTTCGAATATATCATCTTCATGAACAACAACAACATCAGTTACAACAAGAATCATAACTCCTGTTTGACTTTTTTTTTCAAATGCAAATTTCACATGAAACTTAATGTTGCTTATAATTTGAAAGTACTTGCCCTATTCATTTAATACTTGGATTGTATCGACATGAACAGTGCCATCGACAACTACAAAAATTATAACTCCTGTTTGAAAATTTTATGAGTTATGTCCCTTTCAAATGCAACTGTAACATGAAACTTAGTGTTGCCTGTAAACTGGAAAGTACTTGTTCAATTCACTTAATACTTTGAATAACTCATCTGCGTGCACAAACCAATTTTTGAAGATGATTACTCTTGTTTCACCATTATTACAGTTATTCCCCTTTTAAATGCAACTTAGATGACACAAGTGTTCTGTGGTGTAGTATTGAAATCAACTTAAATAAAATATTTTTATTATATATGATTAAACATAGGCACACATTTCAACGTTTTCCATGCAGGCGACACATGTGTTCCGCGGAACACAACATTCTAGTTTTCAAATTACTGCCCTTTTTAGACTTAAAAATTAAGGTTTAAAACTTTGTATACCTTTATTTTATCTTACATCATGTTTATTTTCAAAGGCCCATAACTCATCCTTGCTTTTTTATATTTGATTTTTGCCCTTTTCACTTGAAATTAGAATTAAGACTTATAAATAATTGTTAAAGGTTCAATGTTAGTGTTTTCATATGTAATGCTATAGAAAATGTTTACAACAGATGTACTTAACATACTTTGGTTGAAAGTGTTGAGTAATTGTGGGGTGGGTGGGGGCATATACTATACTATACTATACTATACTATACTATACTATACTATACTATACTATACTATACTATACTATACTATACTACTACCATACCATACCATACCATACCATACCATACCATACCATACCATACCATACCATACCATACCATACCATACCATACCATACCATACCATACCATACCATACTATACCATACCATACCATACTATTACTATATTATTACTATACTATACTATACTATTACTATACTATTACTATACTTTTACTATACTATTACTTTACTATTACTATTACTATACTATTACTATACTATTACTATACTATACTATACTATACTATACTATACTATACTATACTATTACTATACTATTACTATACTATACTATACTATACTATACTATTACTATACTATTACTATACTATTACTATACTATACTATACTATACTATACTATACTATACTATACTATACTATACTATACTATACTATACTATACTATACTATACTATACTATTACTATTACTATTACTATTACTATTACTACTATACTGTACTGTACTGTACTGTACTGTACTGTACTGTACTGTACTGTACTGTACTGTACTGTACTGTACTGTACTGTACTGTACTGTACTGTACTGTACTGTACTGTACTGTACTATACTATTACTATTACTATTACTATTACTATTACTATACTATTACTATACTATTACTATTACTATAACTATAACTATACTATTACTATACTATTACTATACTACTACTATACAATTACTATTACTATACTATTACTATTACTACACCAGCAACACCAACACCACCACCAACAACATCAACACCACCACCAACAGCAACATCAACAACAACACCAACAACCAACACCACCACTACCACCACCAACAACAACACCAACAATGACAACACCAGCAACCAGCATACCATACTGTACTACACCACGCCACACCACTATAGGTGGGCAGGGATAGTAAGTTGATGGGTGTGGGATCAGTGGTTTATGGGCTGGGTTGTGTAAACCCTAAAAAAATCTACAAGAATAAATTAAGTGTAATTTATTGAATTCCTAACTTGGATTAAGAAACTTTTGTTCATGTGTGTTTGTGACCCGCCCGGCTAGCTCAGTGGATAGAGCATCGGACTGTCAATCCAGGGGTCGTAAGTTCGATCCCCAGCCGAGGCGGGAAAAATTTATCCGTGACAATTGAACTCGGACATTGCGTCTGAGAGTCATTTGTCCCTCACCTCTGATTCAAGTGAGGAAGCAGTCAGTCGCTTGCGGAGAAATTGGTTAGTACTGGTTAGAGACCCAGGAACACCGGTTAGGTGGACTGACCGCCGGGATATAACCCAGAAAAGTGTTGAAACCAGGCGTTAAACCCCAAACAAACAAACAAACAAAATGTGTGTTTGTTGGAGGTGTCATAAACTCCTGAATCATTCCCCAGTTTAAATGAAGCCCAGTTACAATGTGCTTAATAATTCTGACTTTTCGAATAGTCGAGCTTGCAGTCGTTTCCGACTGGCTCTTGTTAATTTTACAATAGTGGACTACAAATCTGTAAAAATGTTTGCTGTTTTTCATCTCTTTTGTTCATATAATATTTATTTAGTAACATTTTAGCGCATATGAAAAAAATTGCGGAGATTTTGTATTTTGACACCTTTTTAATTGTCAAAGACGCAATTTTGACAGTTTGTGTAATCAAGCTGTCGCACAATCTCGCGAGAATCAAAATATCTCGCGATAAAGATTGTACCGATTGTTGTGAAATATAGGCGTGTCTAGAGTAGTGTAAATTTATCCAGGATTAGCGAATTTTACACCTGGTTGTGACGTCACATGCATACTAGTGCGAGATAAAGCAGTCAGTTGTTGTTTACATCGTAAAGCGAAAGTTAACACTGTTTCTTATGTTTTGAAAATTATCTGTGGATTCAATTGGGAAAAATTGAAGAAATTTCGGATTGGGAAAGGGTCCGTTTGCTTTGGGAAAGGGTCCGTTTTCCTGACCCTCAGAAAGGCTAGGAAAACCCCTGTATTGGGACAGTTGCAGAGTTCTTTTTCCATCTTTAGTATGGGCCAAATAAAGATTTATTTGCACCTTCCTCCATAGTGAAAAAAACAACCTGAATTGTCTAAACACTATAGTAACCCTCCCCCAACTTATATCGGTCCCAAAGGGTAAACATTAGTGGGTTAATTAATAAATGTACAAACAAGTATTGCTGTGATGTGATATTATTATATTCAGGTTTTAACTTTTAACATGATGTATTTGTAATAGACTAAACTTTGCCGCTTTAATAGTTTCTTCATCAAATATGGCTTATATCCCATGTAGATCCAAATCAGCTTACACATCTGTGCAATTAGATCTGGATCTACACTTTTCACTTAGATTTTTTATTTATTTTGGACCAGGACATAAACAGTGTCAATCAAGATCAGACCACACAGATTTTCGTTCCATTATGTTACATGAAATCATAGTGGAGATTATGTACACTTTGGTCTGCTGCTGCCAGAGATTATGTTCACCCTGACCTCCATAGATAAGCCTTTATAGCATGGACATACAGTTTAGATCCAGATAGGCTGGCACATCCCTGCCAGTTGATCGGGATATACACTGTTTGCTTTTAGAGTCATTAGGTTGTTTCTGACGTGTGCCAGCTGATCTGGATCTACAGTGGTTGCACATGTGATAAAACCTGTATTTATTGAGTAAAGGAATAAGTGAAATACATAGCAGCAATATTATAACCTTTATAATATTAATATAAACTTCAATTTGATGCTATTTTCAACATTTTTTGTCTCAGAAAGTAATTTGCTTAGTTCTACCTTGATACACATGTTGATATGTGATACACATAAATGTAAATAAATTTGTGAATGTTTAGATTTAACTCTGTGATAATTTAACTTTTTTTCCACTTCATGCACTAAAGCAAAATAAAGAAAGAAATTCGAAAGTTGTTTTTTTTGTCCAAATAATTTTACTTAATGTGCTTGATGTTTGTTTTAAAGTACATATAATTACTTTTGGAAGTCACTTTTTCATGTCTAGATACAATATAATGAAATAAAAGTCTTTATACAACCAGCTTAAGTTTTTTTTAAACAATAATTGTAAGCCAATATTTTCAATTAATTTTGTAACTGTTAGAGTATAAGTTGCATTTTAAAATGCTTTAAGTAAAGTAGTGATGTTTACTTTAAGAACATTCAGTGATTCATGCTTATCTCCCTGTAACTAAAGTTGCAAAAACGTTTACATGATTGGATATACACAGAGATTAAATTAAAAAGTGTGTCAAGGAATACAATCAAGTCCATATTTAGTTTTAACCCTTTCCTTCATATCTACACATTTTTATGCATGTGTGACCAATGTAGATCTAGATCAGCTGGCACATCAGATCTGGATCTGCACTGGTGGCATTTTTGTCAGAAATAACCTAATGAATCAAAGTGAACAGTCTAGATCCTGATCAGATGGCACTGATCTAAACTGTTTGCGCATGCAAAAAAGGTGTATCTATGGAGGAAAGGGTTAAGGTATTAATGATAGCATGCATATAACACAGATTGAGGTATCTTGGATTTCTGATGTCCACACAAACCTCCATTTCTCAGCAAAATAACCAATTCTCTATACTGCAAGAAAATGATCATAATTAATTATGTCCACATTTTGACTTAAACATTGTAGAAATGTCTTGAATGAAGTAAGGCAGGTTCATAGCAACTTGCCCAAGATCATAAAACTGAAATGGAAACAAGTCCCCATTTCAGCCAATCAGATGTTTGAGATATAAGACTGGTTGATCTTGGGCTAGGTTCATGATAAAGAGCAAAATTAAGACTGAAATGGGTGTAGACCATCAAGTTCCTTTTTAGTTTGACTTTGTTAAAACAGTCTAAGTTATATAATGCTGATTATGTTTAAAATCTGCATTTTCGTCTTCCATTGCAAATGTGCTATTGTAATTTCTCATACACAGTGCACAAAACTGCAAAAATAATGAAAATTTTATCACATTTGTAATATTACCAGTAAAATCAAATTTAACCCTTTTCTCCGTAGATATTATGCCTTAACGTTGTGGGCAAACAGTGTAGAGCCAGATCAGTCGGCTGATTTGTGCCATCTGATCAGGATCTGCACTGTTCACTTTATTGATTTATTAGGTTATGTATGACCAATAAGCAAATAATGCGGATCATTATCAGACGACAGGGATGTGCAGGCTGATCTTGATCACTAGTTGTGCATGCAAACAATTCTTTTATATAAATAAAGTAAATGGTTAATAAGTAACAGCATGATGCACTATTGTTTGTTGTTGTTGTTGTTGGTTTTGATTGGTGACTCCTACTAGCATTACAAGTATGAAAAAAACTTGATAATTATATTAATATAAATAACAACCTTTTTCATGATGACATATTTTATATGTATTTTGTTACTTCAGGAGGATTTCTTACTGTATGTTAGGTTTTGTGAGTGTTATATCGTCCTTTTTATGCCCCCGAAGGGAGGCATATAGTAATCGGACCGTCCGTCCGTCCGTCCTTCCGTCCGTCCGTCCGTCCGAAATAATCTTGTCCTCGCTTCTCCTCTGAAACCGCTTGAGGGATTTCTTTGAAACTTCACAGGAATGTTTGTCACCAAGCCTAGTTGTGCATATCGTCAGGAATTTCTGCTCCGATTATTTTTGGCTGAGTTATGGCCCTTTGAAGCAAAATCTTGTCCTCGCTTCTTCTCCCAAACCGCTTGAGGGATTTCATTGAAACTTCACAGGAGTGTTTGTCACCAAGCATAGATATGCATATCCGAAGGAATTTCTGATCGGATTATTTTTGGCCGAGTTATGGACCTTTTTACCTAACCCTAACCCTAAACCCTAACCCTAAACCCTAACCCTAACCCTAACGTAAACTGAAATCGCTTGAGGGATTTCATTGAAACTTCACAGGAGTGTTTGTCACCAAGACTTGTTATGCATATCCAAAGGAATTTCTGATCGGATTATTTTTGGCTGAGTTATGGGCCTTTTTACCTAACCCTAACCCTAAACCCTAACCCTAACCCTAAGGTAAATTTTGTTAACGCAATAGAGGTAACATTTTTTTGTCCGATTGTCATGAAATTTGGTCAGGATGTTTGTCCCAATGATTTCTTGGACGAGTTTTAATATGGGTCATCAGGGTCCAAAAACTAGGTCACTGTTACTAAAAATAGAATTTTCTTGTTAACACTCTAGCGGTCACATTTTTGCTCCGATTGTCATGAAACTTGGTCTGGATGTTTGTCCCAATGAATTCTCGGACGAGTTCGAATAAGGTTCATCCTGGTCCAAAAACTAGGTCACTGTTACTATAAATAGAATTTTCTTGTTAAAACTCCAGCGGTCACATTTTTGCTCGAATTATCATGAAACTTGGTCAGGATATTTGTCCCATTTATTTCTAGGCCGAGTATGAATATGGGTCACCTGATCCCAAAAACTAGGTCACTGTTACTATAAATAGAATTTTTTTGTTAACACTCTAGCAGTCACATTTTTGCTCCAATTATCATGAAACTTGGTCAGGATATTTGTCCCATTTATTTCTAGGCCGAGTTTGAATATGGGTCACCTGGGTCCAAAAACTAGGTAACTGTTACTATAAATAGAATTTTCTTGTTAACACTCTAGCGGTCCCATTTTTGTTCTGATTGTCATGACACTTGGTCAGGATGTTTGTCCCAATGATTTCTCGGATGAGTTTGAATATGGGTCATCTGGGTCCCAAAACTAGGTCACTGTTACTTAAAATAGAATTTTCTTGTTAACACTCTAGAGGTCACATTTTTACTCCGATTGTCATGAAACTTCGTCAGGATGTTTGTCCTAATGATTTGTCAGACAAGTTCGAATATGGGTCATCTGGGTCCAAAAACTAGATCACTGTTACTAAAAATAGAATTTTCTTGTTTACACTATAGTGGTCACAATTTTACTCTCGGATTGTAAAGAAACTTGGTCAGGACATATGTCCCAGTTATTAATTGGTTGAGTTTGAATATGGGTCACCTGGGTTCAAAAACTAGGTCACTGTTACTATAAATAGAAAAATCTTGTCCATGCTGTAAATTTGTTATTTCTCATTGGATTTTAAAATAACTTGGCTCAAATGTTTACCATGACAAGGTGTACTTTCGCGTACAATACCCATGCCTGTTGGCCCAAGGTCAAGGTCACTGTTACTAAAAATAACATTTTCTTGTCTTGGCTGTTAATTCCTAATGAATAAAGTGATTTCAAAATAACTTTACAAAAATATTCACCATGACAAAGGGATGTGTTGCTTACAATACCCATGCCTGTAGGTCAAAGGTCAAGGTCACTGTTACGAAAAATAGCATTTTCTTTTCCAAGCTGTAGATTTGTTGTTTCTTATTGGATTTTAAAATAACTTGATGTAAATGTTCACCATATCGAGACGTTGCACTCAGGTGAGTGATAAAGGGCCATCATGGACCTCTTGTTCATATTAATATTTAACTTTATTTAACTATATATTTACTACAGACTTGAAACATAATTATGATCCTTTCATCTTTCACATTATATGCATGCAGTATGCTTCGTCTTCCAGAAGCATATTTTTCATTACATATGTTTATTTATTACATATGTATACCTATTTGATTTCAAGCTGCATTTCGGGGGCATATGTCAATTCCAGTGACAGCTCTTGTTCCATATGAATCAAGGCAGTCGTTTTAAGGGGAATAACTTTGCTATAAATAGTGAATTATAGAACATTTATGTATTGATGCATTGAGTGCCATGATTTTATGTTGGATATTGATTTCTTGAGTATTCAAACAAATACTTAGAAATGATCTCTTACAGAGTAGCACACTGATCTCATTGATTTTTATGCATTAAATTCCTTTTGCAGTACATGAAAAAATAGAAGTACATGGACATCAATGTATCTGATGTCTCATAATTTGTTACTACCGCTGTTAGGGGCGTAAGTCAATATGACAGAAAGTTGATATTATTACTATACATTATTATAACTATATTATTTTAGCTATTAGACAGATGCAGTTGCAATATTCATTTTGAAATTTATGGATGCTTTTTAAAGAGTTTAATAAGTTTTTTTCTTCAGACCGCTTTTTATTATTTGATGAAAAACATTTGCTACTAAGAAACTTAAGCTTTGGTGCATGGACAAAGCTTCAGTGGTTTAATACTTTTTAAGGAATTAAAAACATCAGGGAGTGTAAATGGCTAATTAAAAGTGATTTTGTTCATAGATGTATGAAAAACCTTTGGATTATAAAAAATGTTCTTCATACTCTGAAAGCAATCAACTATTAATTCAATCCTGATTTACTGGTAAATTCAGGAATAATTACTGTGTGCATGTTTTTCTACAACAGTATGTTGATGTATGGTTTCAACTAATCAAATTTTATGCAGCTGATTATTGTACTAATTATTTGGAATGGTTTTGTAGAAATTATTTAGTTTGTGTGAATTTTTGTTACTTATTGTTATGAAAACAAAATTGTACTGATAAAAAATGTTATTGAAAATAGTTCCTTGTCTTTGTGTAGTCTCAAAACTGTTTCTAGGGAAGCCATGAACTTCAGAGTTTATCAGTTCTCGATGTTAGAAGGCAGAAAACTTGGTTGTACTGGTTCAGCCAAAGAAACAATTGGCAAACCAACCTACCATAATCACCCTAAGTCTTGGGACAGTTTAGAGTATTTAAACTAAAAATGTTTGTGTCCAAAAATTTAGGGACGACTAAAAATACTGTGTTTCTGAAAGTGACCCCAAGTATAAGGACACTGATAAATAGATAAATACCAATTCATTTAATAGTGTACCAAAATATTGGAAGGTAAAACTAATTAATTTAGTGATAAATAACGTCCCAATTTTAATGCTGTCCCAATACTTAAGGTAATTACAGTATGTGACATTAGTCTAGGCTTACAATAATGTGGCCGCTAGTAAAATCGGAAGATAATGCCATCACTAATACATTTAGGCTAATTTTAATGTGGCCATTAGTAAACTAATAGGGATGTGACTGAAACTTGTAGCCAATCAGTTTACCTGAGCAAAGTGCAAACTTACAATGAATATAATAATAAAAAACCTAGAAATGATATCAAAACTCTTTCAGTACTTCCTAATTTTGTTTCATTTTCTAAAACTGTTAAAATTTTTTGTCAGTGTAAATTTTTTTGAACTCCTCCAATTTGTATTTATTTTTATTATTATTTATTTATTTATTTTAATACTATCTGCAGTTTGCTTGTTGGTTTTGTTTTACCTTCTAATATCACATGCAGCATGCATTATTTGATGAAATTTTCAAGAATGACAATGATGTTTTGGCATATGTATTGAGATAAAATTAAATATGACTACCATTGATTTCCAGGTTGATAGAACATCATTAGTAATTATGCTTTTCAAGGACATATTAAGCAACAATTGCCTAGGTGTAAAATATATTAAATTGTTTATGAATCACTAAATTAGATTTCCTTGGCAGCATTTGGTCAAAAGATTATCCGCATAATTTTTTTGCAAGAAAACGAACACTTGAATAATTAAAGATTAATATGACTGTCACTAAAAATTGTACTGGTAGTGCCACTTAATGACACTTTGAATTGGCCAAGACATCAATTAGCTGGAGGATCTTTGATCCCTTTACCTCTGCTTATTATCCCCCGCCTATGAATTTAGGAGGGGGATATTGTTTTGGAATTATCCGTCCGGCTGTCGCACTGTCCATCCGTCAGTCCATCCATCCTGTGGGAACCATTAATACCAGAGGATATGGGCATATCGTCGTCTTGTTCCTGTCAGAGCGTTTAACGCAGTTATGGCCCTTTGATAAGTTATATATAGAGTAGTATTTGTGTCTGTGCTTTTTCTCTGCATCAACTGAATCGATTTTTATGCAAATTTCTGGAAACCATCAATACCAAGAGGAGATGCACAAATTGTCGTCTTGTTCCGGTCAGACCATTTAGCACAGAGTTATGGCCCTTTGATAAATTATGCAGTATGCATATAGAGCAGTATTTGTTTCCCTGCTATTTCTCTGCAACTAGTGGATGGATTTCAACAAAACATTCTGGATACCATCAATACCAAGAGGATACCTGCATATCGTCGTCTTGTTCCGGTCAGATCATTTAACACAGAGTTATGGCCCTTTGATAAGAAATGCAGTATGCATAAAGAGCAGTATTTGATTCTATGCTATTTCTCTGCAACTACTAAATGGATTTTAACGAAACTTTGTGGGAACCATTAATACCGAGAGGACATGCGCATGTCATGGTCTTGTTCCGGTCAGACTGTTTGAGATAGAGTCATGGCCCTTTGATAAGTTATGCAGTAATCATTGTGCAGTTTTTGTTTCCCTGCTATTTCTCTGCAACCAATGGATGGATTTTCACAAAACTTTTTTAGAACCATCAATACCAAGATATGCGCATATCGTCGTCTAGTTTTGGTCTGACCATTTAACACAGAGTTATGGCCCTTTGATAAGTAATGCAGTATGCATATAGAGCAGTATTTGTTTCCTCGCTATTTCTCTGCAACTACTGGATGGATTTCAATTAAACATGGACTTACGACCCTTGATAAGTTATGTATTATGCATTCAGAGCAATATTCATTTCTGCGCTATTTTTTGCTACTGCTTTCTTGATTTCAACAAGACTTTAAACAATGTGACAGTATATAATCCCTCTGTCTGGGGATGAGTGATAATATGTCTCTGGTATTTGTTATTTCTGAATACATGTCAGAGTAAAAAAATCATGTGTCGATTACTGCTAATATAATAAATAAAAAAATATGAAGGTAGATATCAAAAAATTTATTAAACTTTTCTTTATCCAAATGTGATGAACCTAACTGGAAAATTGTAACAGGTCAAATGTATGTGGTTGATCGGTTGACTGGTCACCTCTCTTAAGATTGGGTTCAAGATAATGTGGCTATTTTGCGGTCAGAAATGTGGCTGTTAGTCAAGTAAGGCTTAGAAAAATGTAGCCAATAGTCAATATAAGACTTTGATGAAATTTGAATACACAAGCTCAGGAGGTAAAAACGAATGTCCACCAAACTATTTTCAGCAGTTTTATTTCACAATACAACTAGATTGTGTAGTATAGCATTAACAGTTATTCATTCAATGAACCATGTATCAGTACAAAAGTTAACACAAACTTTCTTAAAATGGAATTAAAATTTAACAATAATACTTTAACATTCTCTTACAACAAACAACATTTGAAGCAGTATACAACAATGCAAAATTTAACCCTTTCCTCCATAGATACACCTTTATTGCAAGGGCGAACAGTTTAGATCCAGATCAGACGGCACAGATATCCGTGCCGTCTGATCAGGATCTAAACTGTTCGCTTTTTGATTTGTTAGGTTATTTCTGACCAAAATGCAACCAGTGCACTGGTCGCACATGTTAAAATGCGTATTTATGAAGGAAAGGGTTAAGTTACATTCGTACATACCAAGTACAACAACATCAACGGAACAACTTTATCAACGGAACAACTTTAAACAATGGGTGAAATCTTTGTGAAATATTATATTTTGCAACCTATTTTAATCACAATAAATTAACAACCAATAAGAACAAAAACTTTATAAATAAGAAGCCGATAAATGGTGAACTCTTTGTTTTTATGTTTGGGAATTTTCATTAAATTCTAAGTAATGCAGATCACCAAGGAAATTTCATCATCTTATTGCAAAACTGTACGAACTGGTATTCTCAAGTAAATAAACAAGAACAAAAAGAAAGTATTTCACTGAAACAGACACTTCTTTTATGATTTCCAACAATTCAAAGCAGCTGTGCTACCTTTTAAAACCCTTTACTCCATATATATATGTATTTTATCATATGAGCCACGAGTGTAGATCCAGATCTGATAACCACATTCATGCTGTCAGATCAGGATCTGCACTGTTTGCTTTTTAGTCATAAATAACTTAACAAAATATGAACAGTGAAGATCCTGACTTCAGATGGCACAAATGTGCTGGCTGATCTGGGTCTACACTGTTCACCTGTGCAAAGACAGTATATCTTTGAAATAAACGGTTAACCCTTTCCTCATAGTAGACCTTTAATAGCATGGGCAACCAGTGTAGATCTAGATCAGTCTGAAGATGGTTGTAACCTTATCTGGATCAACACTGTTTTATGAAAAACAATCTAATGAATCAAACAATTTGTGTAGAATCTAAACAGATTGAATGATTTGCTAGCTGATCTGGATCTACACTGGTCACACACTTGGATAAAAGATGTGGCTGCACTGATACAGAATGACCATAGACTACACTGGTAGCAAATGTGACAAAGACTGTGCTTAGCGCTTAAGTTAAGTCCCCATAACATATTTTGTCAGGAGAAATAGGAAGTTAACATTTTCATCACCTTAGGGCATGAATGGAGCAAGTTACATTGAAATTTGAAGAAGATAAACCAGTTTTGCACTAAGATGACAAAATTTCCTGGAAAATAAATTTTACAGTAACAATTTCCTGAACAACTTCTTGCACATAAAACAACCTCTTGTTCTTTGTTCCTTTTACCTTGCAATAATGATTTTTAAAATATCTTTAGCATGCCAAATGACTTCCTCCATATCTTTTATAGCCATATTCACCAGCACCAGTTATATGAACATAGTTTTGAAAATGCAATTTTATTTTGCATTGTAAAAATAAAATTGGACCTACAAGATTTAAAGCAGTGCACTGAAGTAAAGGACTTAATAAGTATAGATCATTGCTGAAGATTATAAAACTGAGCTTAGAAACCAGTCTCAAATCTCAAGCATCTGATTGACTGAAATGGCAACCAGTTGCCATTTCAGCCAATCAGATCCTTGAGATTTGAGACTGGTTTCCATTCTCAGTTTTATAATTTTGAGGCCAATATGGCTTATTGCACAATACTGCAGTAAGCACAAATGTTCATGGCACTGTACAAGGCAAAATTTCATGTTCATTTTGTATGGTATAGAGATGAAATTAGGTTCTGAATTCTCAACATGTATATGAAGAACTGTGTAATAAAGTTTGTCAGTATTTATAAACTGACCCTTCCGGTCTGTAATCATCTCAATCTCTCCTATTTAGTCGGTATTAAAAGCTCTTTAGAGCTTATGTTCATTGTTGATAATCCGACTCTATGTTAACAAAAAATTTACTTGACTTGACTATTCACAAAAGCTGAAACAAATAGCCGATGATTTATTAAAAATTGACCAGTGATGACCTGTTACAAATAATTGTAACTTTTAATATGACAATTGATTAGATCTGAATGTGATGAATGAAATAGAAATGTAAAAATATAATATCGTTACAGTGTGCATGTGACAGATTCCAGATCTAGCACTATTTATTATCCTATTGTTTGTGCTCCAGAGTTGCACTGTATATTCAGTCAGTGTGATAAAAATAAGGTGAAAGTTACAACATCAAGAATGCTGATTTACGGCAAAGGCAACAATATCAGCAGATAAAGTATCATTCCTCTTGTCCTAGGGGCACGATGAATGTTTGCTCTTGTAGACTTTATAAGATCCATATGAAATCTCTCATCTGGAACAAATAATTTACTGGCTCTGTTTGTTTTCAGTGTTATTTTACTTATTTAGGTAGGAAATGTTGTTTGTGATCATGAATGACTTGTCATCGTCTGTTTTGATTCCCATGTCATTGAACCGATATAAGTCGTGCATTGTCATGTAGGATTTTACATCTGGTGTCAATGACTTCCTGTGTTCAGTGTTTAATTTTCATGTCATTGTACCAATATAGGCCACATATTGTCATGTTGGATAGTTCATCTGGTGGCAACCACTTGCTGTGTCCCGAGTTTGATCCCCAAGTTATTATTGTACTGATTTAGGCCAGGCTATATTAGCAGCATTACGTTTGTAGGCAAAGATGCAATCCTTCTTGTGTGAGAGTCGGTCGGCTTTCAGACTCTGTGGGCATTCCATATCCATTAACTTGTGCTCTGAAAATCAAACAGAAAGCCTTTTATGTGATACACCATGAGAAAACAAGGTCTATAGACTCTGTGATAAGTGTACATCCTGATCCAATTGTGGACTTAATGGTCAGAAAAGGATCTAAACTGTTTTCTATTGCATTAAGCTGGCTAACAGTGCAGACTTTGATTAGACAGCGAGGATGTGCAGGCTGATGTGGTGGCACTGGCCATAATTACCATTTAGTCATAGAAATTACTGTAATACTAACACAGTAGTTAGCTTTGATTTTACAGCTACTAGTTTATGAACCTGTTCATTTTTTTTCTTATCAATAAACACAGAATTTTGCAGGATGAAAGAGGTGTGCTAATTTGTTAACATAAGCTAGTGCCTTCTGTTTTACCTGTGCAAGGCCCAAAGACTGGAAAAGGAGGCCCTTTCAATGGAAAGAAGGACCAATATTCCAAAGTGCTGCCATCTGTACAAGCTACACAGGCATGATGTACTAAATATGGCTTAAATTTGTAATAGAAATCCTACCATCTCCATTTTCCAGTGTATATAAGCCATAGTCTTGAGGGTTGGTTATCTTAAACTTGTGGGCTATCATTGCACCTGTAATCAGAAAACAGCAAGTTCAACAACACAATCAATTCATTGAATTGCATAGTACCATGAAACACCAGAAATCTTATTTCAGCACTTTCTTAACTTTTCTTCAAATTTTGCAATGCATTAAAGTTTAATAGATCTTTTCCTAATGGATGTGGGTAATAGCAACATATGAGACAGGTGAAGATCCAGATCAGCCTGCACATCTGTTCTGTCTGATCAGAATGTACACTTGTTGCTGATAGATTCATCGGGTTATATCTGACTAACAAGTGAACTGTGTAGATCCAGATCAGAATGCACAGAGATGTGATCTGAATCTACACTGGATGCACATGGGATAGAAGCATTATCCATGTGTAAATGGATATTTAAAGTATTCCAAGTGACTTCTCCAAACAACATAGGATGACAAACAACCTTTATACATTACCGTATATTTAGGCAAATCACACTCGCCTATTAAAGATTCCCAACAGGGGAAATAATAATGCACATGCATATTGCTTTACTGAAATTAAGTGATGATTTGTTTCATTGATTGTTTATTAAATACAACTTTTAAGAAGCTGACATGCTGGCAGTTTGACTACACAAGGTCATGTACTTACAAACATCTCTTGTTGTCATGCTGGGTCGTACAGGCAGGGTACGCCACAGAATCGTGTCACGTTGCTCGTCTGGTATGGCAATCTTCAGAAATCCCTGCATGTCACTGATGCTAGGAAGCTTTCCCTGAAAACAAAATAATCAATGAACTTCAGCAGTCCATCTCTACCAGGTAATAAGACATAAAATGCCAGCAGCTAACCGTTTTATGTAAAGTCTCTGCTTTCATATATATTCGAAATATATTATAATCTCCACCTATTATGGGAAACATGATGTCAACATGTGGCAAGGTCTATTGTTTCTTGTGCAAAAAATGTTCAGAAGGGAATCTCTTTAATATTATACAATCATAACAGTTATAAATCTAAATTGGAACATGTTAAAGAACGCCTCTGAATGGAGATCATTTTTCTATAAAGAACATGCGTTTCCACAATTACTTTTTCCCACTGTTTACACCATTTATAGACAAATTGTTTCAAAGGAAGGCCTTTGTTCACAAATTTGACTACTTTTATTTTCAATCATCACAAACACAAATCACACATATGCAGACAGGATCTTCACTGAGTACACATTTGAAAGCCCTATGTTAAAGAAAAGTGAATGCATTTAAGAAATTCTAGGGGTATCAAGATTTATGCCCTTACCTCTTGTTGTGAAGCTTTGGTCTCCTGCATTTCTCTGAAGTTTTTCAGAACCAGCACAGCACTACTAAGGGAGGTCAGGTAGTATCCACCCTCCCCATTAAGAAGGGAGGGGTGTAGTAATCCCCACATATAGTCTGCCTCGATTTCCACAGAGACCATTCCACATTGCACAAGAACATAGATTAACATCGGCAAGAAATCTGCAAATGAAGAGTAAATGTGCTAATCTGCAAAAAGAAAAACAACTTGAGTCGAGCTCAAAACAAGCAGGCTCAACAAAAATTGTTAACCAAGTAACTGGTGATGTCATCACCTGAGTTCCTCAATGTCATTCTGATCTTTACCGGTAACTATGCAGTAAACAGACCAACTAGACATATATTTGTAAATCAAATCCTCAATTAATGACACGCTCAACTGACTGTCTTGTGGTTTTATGGCAGACGAACACATATTTTGAAATGCACATCCAATATAACAGTCTACAATTCTCTGGCAATTGATGATAGGTGAAAAATATGACTGTTATATTATTTAATTCACTGTAACAAATACTTTCCTGCAGGAAACCACTGTGACTGTTTCAAAAGTGTATACAATACAAAACCTAAGATATAATATGAAGTTAAATTTCACTAAGACTAAAAAAATGAACACTTGCAAAAGTTATCCCCAAATAAAATTAAATGACTCCACAGGTCAAAAGATTCTTCATACTTCACACATCCTGGTAATACTGAAGAGTCCCCAGGCAGCCTATTACTCTAAATGTGAGTGTAATACAAGGTACTTACCGTCTGCACCAAATGCTGGAGGGGAGCTGTTACCCTTGTGACCGGCAGCAACCTACACAATACACAAGATAATAGTTAAACAGCATTACCTCCCTTTGTACCACGCTAAAATAATTTTATGGTTTTGCTCTTTAACAGTTTTATTTAGAAAAATCTAAAAGTTTCTTAACCCTTTATTCCATGGATATGGCTTTTATCCCAAATGTGACCAATATAGATCCTGATCAGTTTCCACATTGGTGCAGTCTGATCAGAATTTTAGATTAAATAGCTTTATTTCTTGCTTAGAAGCAAACAGTGCTGTAATCCTGTACAACTTGCACGCATGTGAAGTCTGATCCGGATCTACACTTGGAAACTAAACAATATCCCATGGAGTTAAGGTTTAAAATATGCATTGGTATACCTCGAAAATGAATAACTTTTATCATTTTAAATTTGAATTATGTTTGTACAAATTCAGTAAACGTACACATTTGTAAATGGAATTTGTTGCTGACAGTAGATGTTCTAACTTCTTCAGTGGAGAGTACGACTTCTGCATGCGTGTAAAATAATGCTTGATGATTTCAAGTGTTGGGCCATCAGGGGGAGACAATCCTTTCTGTAAAATTAAGAAATAAAATAAAATTTGCGCTGTCTGATTTTCATTATTTGACACACTTTAATTGGTTTCAAACCTGCTTCCAATTTACATGGCGAGTAGGAAAATGTCATTAAAAAATAATTCACAGGCTTAGCAAAAGCTGGGTGAAAGGTGATAAAATTCTGACCAGATTCCAGACAATTAGCTCAATTTCAACCAATCAGCTGCTTGATAAACTGGTCTACAGTTTTAGTTTTATGATCTTATCACTTATTAGTTCTAAGTTTTGCGACAAGTTTTTACTTTTTGACCATTAAACTATAACAATTTTGAGATAACCCCTAAAGCTCAGTTAACAACATTTACCTTTGCTCTTTATAAAACTCAAAATTCATTTAACTGTTAAGAAACAATTATTTTGAAATGCCATAACGTGGTATTTGCAATGTGAAATTTATTTAATATAAATATTTGCAACTAAAATTAAACCATGCACAAGGACGTTCAAACTTATGGTCTAAAATTCCAGTGTTATTTGTACCAAACTGAATTTTTATTAAGAGAAAAAAACTTTGGAACTTAGGTTTATGTTAAACAATTTTATTTGAATTTAAGGTATTTTATCTTTATAGACTATCGAATGGATTCAAAGATCAAATTCAAGACTAAAATTGTTATAGCCTTCCAACTTTCTTAATATAGATTTCTTGCACCCGCCAAAATTAATGCCAAATCAGTCACCCATATTTAGCACACTTGGAAATCTTATATTCCAATTAGTACACTTCAACATTGTTATTGACAGTTTAACATGACATTAAAAGTCAAAATTGTGAACTATACAATATACATTTTCTTTTCTTACTGGAAAGTGAATGAATATAAATATCACAAAAGCCAGCATTACCCGAATTCCAATTTCCTCTGCAGTCTTTGTTCTTGCATATTTTATATTACTCGACAACAATCTCAAATTGCCATTTCTGCAAAAAAAACAACACATAAATCATTAAGAGAAATATGAAACAAGATCTATTTTTGGGACGATACCAGACCAGACAATCTGATATTGGATATGTAAGATCTTGTATTTTTGAAACAAAAGAAATTAATGGCGTGTGATCGCCGTAATTATTAATACTATACATCGCAAGTCCTTTCTGAACTGTCTGTATGCTATTTCTTTGTATTGCTCTGTTTGGATATTGTATAAACAAGAGTACATCTGTCTGGAATTTCACTTTCATTTTAAAAATTTATAATGAACAACACTGTGTTGCCAAGACTTGAGCTAAAGTTAGCATTTTTCAAAGACCTGTTAAAAGAAATGGACACACTGCTTGATATTTATTCTCTAAGATCTATGAAAGAGACAAGACAAATTGTGCTTGAGCTAACAACCAAATGATAAATATATGTAGATACATAGTTTGTGTAAAGGCCTGTTAGTGCACCTACAAATCCAAATGTGTTACAGAATTGCCAGAATTGCTTTTACAGTCAAGTGGTTTCCAAACATCCACACCCTCTCCAATGAAAAACCATGATCCTCTTGTTTTGCTATTACATAATATAATAACCTCCCCAAAATAGTGGATTTTTTTATTACGAAAACCAAACAATTTGATGTCCACAAATAACTTAATACCTAACTTAAGAGTGAGGAATACCAACCTTGTATATTCATTGACAAACAGTCGGTAAATATTCTGTTTTAAAGGTTGTATCACGCAGACATGTAACGACCCCTCAATTATGGCATCAATGTTCAGGATTTCATCTTTACCAAGCTGTAATAAAAGAAATGACTTACAGTTACTTTTTGATATCTTCTGCCTTATGTAAAACTCAATTTATTACACTTTTTATCTATCTAATTGCAAACATGGGCTGTCTGAGGTATTAAAATAATTAGTTTGTGAGGAGACAACCAAAACATAATTAGTCTGAAACTGTTTTTATGATAGAAATATGTCGATTACTACTTAACGCCATAAAAATCACATTATCATTACTGCTAGAAATGTTTCATTTTCTGATTTTTTGTCCCTTAAGTAGGTGTTAATGAAAGAAACATTAACTGCAATTCTGTGTGTCTGTTATTACAAAACCGGATCATTAGCAGGTATAAACTAGAACTACACTTGTCCAAGGTCATTCACGAAACTATTTCAGTCTAGATAAACAACGTCTCCTGCAGATTTTCCGAAAATTTTCAGAAATAGGCAGGTAAAAATAGAATTCAATGCATTTTTAGAGATTAACGCATATGCTTTAAGGCAAACATACACTGTGTGCTACCCCCGCTGTTATTGTTTAGCTTTGAAATACAGAACACGACAAAAAATCCAGCTTGACCTTTAAACTAGGAATGGCTGCGACTGAAATCCAATCCAACATGAAACAAATACCGACACAAAGCCAACTCATTATTTGAAGGACACGATAGCGTGTGACAACTCATTATACCACATGCTACTTCCTGTATTTATTTGTCGCCAATTGTTTTAGTACTTGTGATAATGAGACTCACAAAGTATTCATGATATTTGGGATTACTATCTCACTAACCCCAAGCTGTTAACAAAACCTACATAGTCACAAGCAAATCTATCATAATACTACAAGTATTCAGGAAATTTTGAACAAAAATCCCACTCTGATGCTTCATCATTCGACGTATGGTACATCATATGACTATTACTGCGTAAGAAAGTGACGTGTAAAACATCTCATAGAGAAATGAAAAATAAAATCATGTTAACAATACTTTGCATGTCAACGTAATAATGACCAAATCAAATTTTAAAATTCCTGAATTAACTTTTGCTAATACACTGGATTCCCTTTTAACTGGACGAGGTCAAGACCGAACAAAATTTCCGGTTTAAAGGGGTTTCCGGACTAAAGGGGTTTTGACAACTAGAGAAGATTCCAACATTTTTATCCAAACATGCACATTTGGTTCTATATTTTGTACAGAAATGCATCATTAGTTAGCTAAGTTGAACTTTTAACTTGTTGAATTTGGAAATAATGAATGATCAAATAGCTAACATAATAGCAATTTTTACAGAAGACAATTCTAGAGGCACAACAACAGAACATTTTTTCCTTAGTAACTAAAATTCTGTTATGAACTTGCCTTTCTTTTAACTGAAGCCTTGATAATTGTGTTTTGCATAAAGTTATAGACTGACAAGTGAGCAGTGTAGACCTTGATCAGACTGAACTGATATACCGTAAATTGGGATATTTTGGTGTCGTCATATTTTGGTCATTTTACCCCAAAGTGCCAGTGTTTTATTTTGGCCAGTTTAATTTTGGCCATTTATCATTGTGTGGCGAAAAATAAACACAAATACGTTATTTTGTCATGTCATGTACGCTTATTTATCATACTGGTCGGCATTTATCTTAGACATATTTATAAACGAAACAAAAAGGAAAAAGCAACAAAAGACATCAAATTATCTATATTATTATTTTAAATACAAAAATAAAACTTCACATGCAGAAATGTGAATTTAAAATGCATAAAAACTAAGTGTAATGCAAATAATGATATGATATTTAAAGCCGTAAAACCAATCTCACTTTTTCAACAACATTTATTGCAACAAACAATACTCCAACAAATTTAAATAAACTAATTAAAATTTAAAATAATGAGATTTATCGAGTTTGTTTTAAAAGCTATAAATAGTGATAAACATCGGCAAAGTGTGAAAAATAATCTATATTGGTGTGTTTGCACTACATGGGCTTAATTTTCACCTGTGACATATTTTGGTGTGTTTAATTTTGGCCTTTTCATTAGGGTGGCCAATTAGGCCAATTATTAACCAAGGCCAAAATATCCCAATTTACGGTACTGGCCAAAATGGATTTACAGTGTTCCCAAATGTGCCAAGCACAATAAAGGTTCATAAACACTGTGTAAATACTAATAGTGGCTTATTAGCTATACTGTCCTTATTGGCCTGAACTATTACACATATACAACTTAACATTGCATGTGAAACAAGAGCTTTCAGTTTGTAATTATATTAATAAATCACACTTGTAACATCTTCCTGGGTTCAAACCAGTACTTTCATGGAGTGTGCTCACTGCGGATGTTATTTAAACTGCATCATAGCATAATGATGGAAAGCTTAATTCACTCCATTTATACCCAAATCATCACCAGTTCACCATTTCTTGAAAAAATTCTAGCACTGTCCAACCAAGTAATGAATGCAAAGAATGACAGCGTAATCTTGGTAAAACAGGAAAAACACTTCTTTAAAAATGTTACATTAATGGATGTACCAGCTGATCTGGATCTACACTGTTTGCGAATGCATATAAGTTGTATTTATGGAGTAAAAGGGTTAACATATTTCTATTATTTATTTACCTGACTGCGTTCTCGTTCTATCAGATCCTCAAGTTCACCTTCGCCATGTTTCACCAGGTAGTTCTTTATACCTGTCATGAACTGTCTCACCTAAAATCACCACAATGAGGCTCATAATTATAGCAGGGTCAGATGCAAAATGTCTAAAAAGGGGTTTTGTTTGAGGCAGCAAGTGTAGTTTCATGATAATTTCCAACTTCTTACCAAATCCCCATGAACATTAAAAATCACTACCCAAAAAGGGGTTTGAGAACCCTACCAGAACCAACTGCACAAACCTTTATGTATAATCTTTATATTCTGTACAAAAACATTAGATTATTATTTTACCAGAACAAGACTAAATTTTACACACTATAAAATATCAAGGAAATTGTTAATCCTGTATTTCTGGCACTTTGTGAGATGTGTTATGTACTTACATTTCTGGTGACATTATGCGGGTTGGTGTCCTGACTTTCGAGTGTACACTGTATGAAGTTTTCTATCGTACTGCCGAATGTTGTGGATCTATCACTGGAAAGACTGATGATGTAATCTCTTATAGCACGGTCTGGATTTCTATTATGGTCAGTTTTGTTTAAAGTACGGGAGTGGGCTGAAAATTTGAAACAATCTTTTTCACATTTGATTTGATGGCCAATAAGCTTATAATAGACATTAATGCTTTGAGAGTTGTGTTGATAGCTGAACAGTGATGTTTAGTCTGTGGCTTGACATGATATTTGCAAGAGAAGATTCTGCTATTTGGGATATTACTACCATATTAACTGTTTTAGTTACCCATGGCAATCCTTTACTCCATAGGATATGGCTGTTATTCTATGGGCAAACAGTGTACATTCACATCCATGAGATAATGTCTGATCGGGATCTAAACTGTTTGATGTTAAGATAAATTGGATTATTTCTGAACAAGAAGTGACAAAACCTGTATAGTTGGACAAAAGAGTTAATTTTTTTATTGCAAAATCCCTTGCAAACAACAACATGCAGTTAAGAGCATGCATTTAGGTATGTTGCTCTTTTTAATCCCACATTCTTTTTCAATTAACATTCAGACGGAAGTCCAAGCATAAAATTCTTGTTAACAAGATATTTATATGTCACAGTAAAGCTATCTGTTATAATAACTTGACAACTAAAATGTTGTTTCAGAGACAAGATACAACACTATACATGTATAAAGTTATTTAGACACGTTTTTTATGAATATAATTATAAAACATGTTATTTCATAGCTGAAGCTTTTGTAACATTTACTTTAACAGTTATTCATGAGATAAAATCATGTTAATTACTATACGAAGTTGTAACATTATTCCTAGAACAGTAAATTTGATAAAATATCACTTACCAAGAATAGGAGCAACTTTTTCTCGAAAGTCACCAGCAAACAATGGAATGTTTTCACTGTATCTCTCCGTCACAGTTCCGGAATGTGTCGTACTTTTCTCGTTCACCAGGGTCTTATCCGACTGACTGTGGCTATGGCTGTTTTGTTCATTTGACGGAACACGTAAATTGCACGAACTATTTTTATCACCACCGAAAGTGCCGGCATCCAATGAATTAACATCAGACACAATACTAAGTCTATGTTCATCTTCTGCATCAATTTGAACACTGTGATATTTCTGACTAGACTTTCGCCATGCCTCGATTCTCTCCCTTGGATCAAGGGAAGGGAGAGGCGGTGGGGCGGGGCCAACAGGAGGGGCTGTCACTGGAACATGATTAGGACAGTGATGCCCTTGAGTTTTCATAATTTTTCCAAGAACGCTATGTTCCCAGGGGTTACAGAACAATGTTCCAGCACTGTTCATAGATAACCGGGAATTAGCAACGTAAGTTGTATTGTTTAAATTATCATATTCTGATAAAGCACTAAAAACTGGGAATGGTTTAGCTGGACCAATAGTCAACTCTGGATTCCATGATGTTATAATATCTTCAGCAGTGGAACCCTCTGAATACATCACTTTCTGTTCATCTGTTACTCTGTTATTAAATACTGGGAATTTCCCTACACTGGGACTTGAAGGGTTCTGATTTTCATCTAAATCATCCAAAAATTGGAACTGGTCCATGATATTAACTGGCGTACCACTCACACTTTTCTCATTAAATGAGTTTTTTGCAACAGCTTCTTGTTTATTTCTTTGATTAATTATAGCCTCTTGTAATAAATTTGGCTTTTTTGTCTTAGTTTTTCTTGGAATAGGTTTTGGTTTACTAGCTTTTTTTGGAACTAGTTTATTTAAGTTATCTTCAGCACATATCTTATCCACCCACACTTTTTCATATGGATGATCACTGTCAGTTTCCTCCTCTTTCTCTTCAGTGACTTCTTTATTAAGTTCTAACGACATTTCAAACACATCCTCCTCCTCTTCTTTAGAGTCATTGTGATCACTTTGCGTCAACTCTTCTCCTTCACTTTTCATCTCCTCGCAAACAAGAGGAGAAAGTTTGGAACATTCTGTTGATGGTAGCCGCCTTTTTGCCATCCCTCCAATGGCAGGGGCAGATCTTCTACGCATTTTTTTCGGAATTTTTTCAGCTTGTTGGCCATTTTTTGTTTCTTCTGTATTTATGGCATCAAATGGTTCAGAATAGACAGGGCTTCTCATGGCCGCAAGTGAGGAGGTTGACACTGACTTTCTCGGGCTTCTTTTAAAAGGAGGTGATTTAAGTTTCCAAGAGGGACTAGTTTGTGTCTGTACAGAATATTTAGGTCCTGCTTCATTATCTTCAGTGTCGGCATCACCATCACTGTTGCTATGACAACTGTCTCCATGGACACTTTCATCTTCCACTTCACTGTCATGTTCTAATATAGAATCAAATACAGGATTAGGTAAAACTTTATCTGTTTCTTTTTTAAAGCATGGCTTTTCTGCCAAGTCCAGTTTTTCAGTAGCACTTTCCATTTTATCATCTGCAACACTCTGTATAGCCTTGACCTTTGCTGCTGATACTAAAACCTTTGTTTCTTTGGCAGAAGAGGGATTGTTTTTCACAGTTAATTTATCCAAGCTTACACTCAGATCTGCAGTTAAGCACTTTTGACTAAAAAGTTGGTCGTGAAATACAGTAGTTGATTTCACAGGAGAATTTGGGGTTTTTGGACTACTTCCGTTCATCAAGTTTGGCTGCAACCGCTGTACAATATCAGCCTGAACACATCCAAAACTTCCAAGCTTAGGATCAGCATAATTGTTCTTCCATATATCCTCATAATCACTCAGTTTGTCAGACAGATTGCTTCGAAAATAATACTCTTCCGGGCAATTTAATGTTTCAATAGGAGTATACGAGTCATTCTCAGAATCATTACCATTGTTACCACCTTTGTTTGGTTTTGCGTAAGGAACTGACACATCCGAGTCTCTCTTTGCAATACGAATATCAACTCGGTTTTCCTTATCATTTACACATAGCACCAATCTTTGCTTAGGTAAACTCTCCTCATGGAGGGAGGAGCTTCTTGTCACCTGACTTTTTGAAGTCACATGATTGGTCTGTTTGAACTCTTTTTTTAATAAAAAAGAATTAGTGCTTTTACTTTCTGATATTGAACACTTTGTATGAACACTTGTTGAGGTGCTTGTCTTAGTCTGTTGCGTACAACTCTGTCCTATGTCGAGTAAAGTCTTGGAGGGTTTTTGTATTAAATAAGATGAGAAGTCTATCACAGTATGTTTGGATGATGAGACCTGTTGTAAGGCCTCATCTGATTGGCCACTTGGTGGAGTTGGTGGTGGTAACAAGGCATCTGATTGGCTGTAAGCAGCAACAGGATGTTTGTTAATGCTGACTGGTTCACTGTGGGATTTATTCATGACAGAGGAGGAATGCTCTGAGAGGTTAGACCTGCTAGATGACCGACTGTGAGCATCATACTTTGACGAGGTCCAAAAGTCTGAAATACACATCACAATAAGCTATGAAAGAGAACTATAAATCTACAAAAGTCCTTCATAACACGTTTTTTTTACAATACAATCATCATTTTCATCAGCTATTAACTGAACTAGAATGTTGTGTTCCGCGGAACACATGTGTCGCCTGAATGGAAAAAGTTGAAATGTGGGCCTATGTTTAATCATATATAATAAAAATATTTTATATAAGTTGATTTCAATACTACACCACTGAACACATGACTGTGTCATCTAAATTGTATTTAAAAGGGGAATAACTAGGCAACATTAAGTTTCAGGTTAAAGTTGCATTGAAAGGGGAATAACTCAAAAAATATTGAAACTGGAGTTATCGTTCTTGTCGTCACAGATGGCATTGTTCATGCTGATGATATATTCCAAGTATGAAGTGAATAGGACAAGTACTTTCAAAGTTATAAGCAACATTAAGTTTCAGGTTAAAGTTGCATTGGAAAGGGGCATAACTCAAAAAATATTGAAACTGGAGTTATCATTCTTGTCGTCACAGATGGTTTAAGTAAAAAAGATAAGTTCTTTCAAAGTTATAGGCAACATTAAGTCTCATGTTAAAGTGGTACTTGAAAGGGGCGTAACTCAAAACATATTGGAACTGGAGTTATCATTCTTGTTGACACAGATGGGGTTGTTTATGCTGATGATATATTCAAAGTATGAAGTGAATAGGACAAGTACTTTCAAAGTTATAGGCAACATTAAGTTTCATGTTAAAATTACATTTGAAAGGGGCATAACTCATAAAACAGTGAAAGGAGTTATCGTTCTTGTCACTGACTGCTTTGTTCATGCTGATAATATATTCCAAGTATGAAGTGAATAGGACAAGTACTTTCAAAGTTAAAGGCCACATTAAGTTTCATGTTAAAGTTGCATTTGAAAGAAGCATAACTCATAAAATAGTTAAAGAGGAGTTATCGTTCTTGTTGTCATGGATCGCTGTTTCATGCTGATGATATATTCCAAGTATGAAGTGAATGGGACAAGAACTTTCAAAGTTAAAGGCCACATTAAGTTTCATGTTAAAGTTGCATTGGAAAGGCGCATAACTCAAAAAATAGTGATAGAGGAGTTATCATTCTTGTTGTCACAGATCGCTGTGTTCATGCTGATGATATATTCCAAGTATGAAGTGAATGGGACAAGTACTTTCAAAGTTAAAGGCCACATTAAGTTTCATGTTAAAGTTGCATTGAAAAGGGGTATAACTAAAAAAATAGTGATAGAGGAGTTATCATTCTTGTTGTCACGGATCGCTGTGTTCATGCTGATGATATATTCCAATTATGAAGTGAATAGGACAAGTACTTTCAAAGTTAAAGGCCACATTAAGTTTCATGTTAAAGTTGCATTTGAAAGGGGCGCAACTCATAAAATAGTGAAAGAGGAGTTATCGTTCTTGTTGTCACGGATCGCTGTGTTCATGCTGATGATATACTCCAAGTATGAAGTGAATAGGACAAGTACTTCAAAGTTATAGGCCACATTAAGTTTCATGTTAAAGTTGCATTTGAAAGAAGCATAACTCATAAAATAGTGAAAGAGGAGTTATCGTTCTTGTTGTCATGGATCGCTGTTTCATGCTGATGATATATTCCAAGTATGAAGTGAATGGGACAAGAACTTTCAAAGTTAAAGGCCACATTAAGTTTCATGTTAAAGTTGCATTGGAAAGGCGCATAACTCAAAAAATAGTGATAGAGGAGTTATCATTCTTGTTGTCACAGATCGCTGTGTTCATGCTGATGATATATTCCAAGTATGAAGTGAATAGGACAAGTACTTTCAAAGTTAAAGACCACATTAAGTTTCATGTTAAAGTTGCATTGGAAAGGGGCATAACTCATAAAATAGTGAAAGAGGAGTTATCGTTCTTGTTGTCACGGATCGCTGTGTTCATGCTGATGATATATTCCAAGTATGAAGTGAATAGGACAAGTACTTTCAAAGTTATAGGCCACATTAAGTTTCATGTTAAAGCTTGGGGACTACCGGACGCCGCCGACGGACAATAGGATCCCTATGTGTCTACCTGCTACCGCAGGCGACACAAAAATGAACTCCGGCCTTCAGCTAAAATTACCAAATGTTTTGTCACAGATAGGATCAGCTTTATACAGACATGACATGATATAGCTCAACCAAAAGTCACATATCTACTCAAATTGAGCACAGTGTTTACAGACTGGATTGTGAAGTTTAACTTTTTCCTTTTTGATTGCTAACTCTTAATGCTCAGTGAATCTTGTGTATTTTCAGGGTTTCATACCTTACAGCTACAGACAAGTTGACTTGAAGCACTTGTTTCAGAGGAAGGTAGCAACATATTGGCTCTTTGCATTTGCAAGCAGCATTTATGAACTTCTATTGTTCTCAATGCGAGAAATGTCACATTCTCTCCTAAGTAGACCTAGATCAGCCTGTGTTAGGTTGGCTTATACTGAAAGGAATATTTGATTGATTATGAAAAATTAACTGGCTCCGTGGCTCATTTATAATTGTATACAATGAATAAATCATAAATGGGCTTACCCTGTCCGAGCATGGCAAGTGCAGCTAACTCTTGAGATGTTTTGGCATTGCGTACAGATGGTGGCAACACCAGTCTGTGTGGTAAATCCTCCCTGAAGTGACACAAAATAATCAGATTACTCCCGAGATTTAACTAAAATGCATCCATTTACACAAGCAAACATACTCAAGGAAAATAACAAACATGTATATTTGTTTACTGTTTTAAAAATGATGGAAAAGTTTGAGCTTACATTAAGATAAATAGTAAAGTCTAGATTAAATTTAGTGATAACAATTTCAGTCACATGCTTTATTTGTCACCTCAGTGCAAAAATGGTATAACTCCTTTTTATTTCAAGGGTAGGTGTACCGTTTTTGCACTAAGCTGACTTATTTTACTTTTCCCAACAACATAAAATCTAATAATTTTGCAAAATTGAATGATATAACAAAATTGTGTATAATGTTTCCCATTGAGCTTATGATGGTTTTTTTTTTCATTCTGTAAACTGTCATAAAAATGAAGGATCAGATGATACACTGTGTCGGTGGTGTCTGTGGTGTCGGTGTCGCAGAAATTTATAGGGAAGCTATGACTGTAATGTTAAATGGAAGAAAAATGGCCTTGAGAACAAAGTTTAAGTTTTTTGAAAATGAATTTTCTCCTTTTCAACATTTTATTTCAAAAATTTCCTCTGCTAGACTTGTTTAATTGTTAAGTCAATCTGGAAGGTGGTGTAGGGATGGAATACACATAATCACATCTGGTCAAAAACTGTATATTGAATGTTTATTATGCTGCATTTAAGATGCAATTTTGTATGGAGTGGTATTATTATCCCAATGCCATCTGCATCCATAATTTTACCCATTAATCTGCCATGCCCAGATCATAATAGAAAAAGCCCAAAAGGCCTATCACATGCCCAATATTCTTTGAAGACTTTCATTCACATTTCTGTAATCAATAAACAGTAAAGAGGATCAAACAGGCACAGCTGATAATGGTATGCAAATTGGTGCAGAAGTGCGCTATTAGTGAAGCTAATTAGCTGTAATAATTTGGTAAACAGGTGATTATGTTCACTCATCATAAGGTAATGCAATCTGGATGAAGAGTTATTTGAAATGCATTATGGGCCATTCTAATCTCAGAGGGGAGGAATACACTTCATGAAAACAAATTCCGACAAGTGAAAAACAGTTAACTGCAGATGCAAGAACCATTCCTGTTATATTACATCATTCAGCAAGTAAACAAACATGGTTTTCTAAACTGACTACTTTTTGGGTTTTTAACACTCCAAGTTCTTGTAACACTTGAAAATTTCAAGCCATACATAATTGGTACAGAATGTGTATGTAAGCTCAAATCATAATGTAAGCATAAGTGGTATCTGCTAATCAGTAATGGCAGGGGGTGGTGGTCCAAGATCCTCATTAATCCCTGTAATTCTGTTTTTAAGAAATTTGTACTTCTGCCCAGTGCCCTGCCATCCCCCACCCGCCTTACCCACACACTTTGAATTATACTTATTTCACAGCATAAACTTACTTGTTATCACAGTAATGGGCAATCAGGTTGGGTATAGCATTAAACAGCCTGCTGGAGCCCTGCAGGTGAAGACCCACATCTGTGGGCTCTATCAAGTAGTGATCTACATTCTGGGAACCATCCTGGGCGGGAAACTGTACTGAAAGGGCCATAATCTCCTCTCTACTTGATTTTCTTACGATGAAAATCTAAAAAATTGATGAGAAAGAAAATAAGTTATCAATTAAGTACAACCAGTCAATAAAAGCTATAAAAGCATCCACATCCAGAAACAAAATGTTTGTCTTTGTCTACAAGAATTTGTTATTTATCCACTTAAATGTTTATCTGGAGAAATTATAAAATTTAATATTTTTTTCTGTGCCCTCTGATCTGTATCACCAGTTCACTGCAAGGTTACAAATTATTGTAGGAACCTAAAAGCAAACACCGTAGTTACTGATCAGACTTCATAGGTGAAGGAATAAGAACTATAATCACTACCTGACAAAATGAAAATAAATTCTTAACTCTTTATTCCATAGATACAACTTTTATTGCACAGGCAGAGTGCAGATCCTAATCAGCCATCTGATCAGGATCTACACAGTGTTTGCTTTTTGATTCATTATGTTATTTCTGACCAACAAGCTAATACTGTAGATCCTGATCATGTGACACACTTGTGGTGACTGATCCAGATCTACTCTGTTCACCCAGACAATAAAAAGTCAAATATATTGTGAATAGGGTTAACTAGAATTATCACTGAAAGTGATTAAATACCCCCACATGTATGCTTGATAATTGAACTGGGAATGCTTCGAATCAATGGCATAATGTGCCCCACTTTCAATCCAATGTGTCGTCTTCACAGTAGCCACATATTCAGCAAGTTTCTTCACAATATCTCATTCCTTCTAAATTTATTGAGCAGAAATGGTTTAAATATGTTAGTAACAGTGGCCTTTATCTAACTTTTATCTAAGAACTGTGTGCCAAACATTGTTTATGAGAAATCATCCAGAAACCATTTTTAATTAACAGTGACCTTGACCCCATCAGGCCCAATTTCAATACCAAGTTTCGTCTTCACAGACACTACCTATATAGCAATTTTCATCACAATATCTCATTCTGAACCAAAGTTATTGAGCATACAGTTTATTTTCTATTTTTAGTAACAGTGACCTTGACCCCACAGGCCTTGAATCCCAAAAGTCATCTTCACAAAAACCATCAATACACCAAATTTCATTTAAGAATCTCATTCCAAGCTATAGTTACTGAGTGGAAACGAAGTTTTGAAGTTTAAATAACAGTGACCTTGACCTTGAACCCACAGGCCCCAAAGTCAAACCTAATCTTTATCTTGTTATGTTACATCTGTGTCCCAAAAAATAATTAAATCTATGAAGTATTTCATGAGTTATAGTCCAGAAACAATTTTTCTTTTTTAAGTTACAGTGACCTTGACACTGACCCCTCAGGCCCCAAAGTCGAACTCTACCTGTATCTTCTGATATACCTGTATCTTCTGATATTACATATATGTACCAAAAAAGGATTTAATCTGTGAAGTTTTTCATGAGTTATTATCTGGAAACCCTTTTTCTATTTTTAGTAATACTGACCTTGACATTGACCCCACCAGCCCCAAAGTCGAACTTGACCTGTATCTTGTGATGTTACATCTATTTACCAAACAAGGATTAAATCTGTGAAGTGTTTCATGAGTTATCATCCGGAAACCATTTTTCTATTTTTAGTAACAGTGACCTTGACACTGATCCCACCAGCCCCAAAATCGAACTTGACCTGTATCTTATGACGATATACCTGTGTACCAAAAATTATTTAATTCTGTCAAGCCTTTCATGAGTTATCATCTGGAAACGAAGAATCCGACCGACCGACCGACCGACAGACCGACCGACAGACCGACCGACCGACCGACAAGCTCACTCCTATATACCCCCTCAAACTTCGTTTGTGGGGGTATAACAATAGTTTGCAATTAAACTTCAGACAGTTTGATTGACAAAATCTCGGATCTTGGAACATTTGATAGGACTTCAATCCGACATCAAGTAATTATTTAATAAAATCTGATGTCTGGTTTCGAAATCTGCATAATGGGATTTTTATACTACAGCAAATATCACGAAAATATCAAACCTACCCTTTCTAATTCTTTTATTAACTTAACAATAAAGTCATTTTAGTATTTATCTGGTCTATCATATACTATCAATCACAGTTTATAGACATATAAAACCCTTTAAAAACTCTTTGCTCAAGAATTTTAATATACAGTATATAATTGCCTTGCTTACAGTTCTCAAGGCATAATAACATTTGCCCTATGAGACATAATTAATCAAAATTTACATAAACATTTTAAACCATTACAACATAATGTTATATATTACACCCATTATGACGAGCTATTCTATTCCACAGGTTAATCTAACCGATCTTATACAAGTGCTTGAATTAATCACTTCTAATGAAACTGACTTTAAATGGATTAACGGAGTATCAAATTATGAGCAGTTTGTTCTTTGTACTGAAACTTTGCAATCAAAGTAATTAGTGTCTGAATATTTTTTAACTAAAGTATCATCGAGCACATCTTTTTTCACATAATTAGATTTTCAGCCTACGGCTCCACTAATCTTTTCACCCTGGGACAATAGTGGAAGCCTGTTAGGTGAGTAGTATACAATGTAAATATTCAAGTCCCACATGGGATATAGGCTGTTTCTATATAGTAAAGTCAGTTAGCCATAAATACACCCTTATTGTGTGAGCAAACAGTGTAGATCCAGATCAGATGGCGTAGATGTGTCAGCTTTCATTTTGAGATAGATACTGTTATTTCTGACCAAGTAGCAAATGTGCCAGCTGATCTGGATCTTCACTGTGTGCCCATGCAATACAAGTTATATATATGGAGTAAAGCGTAATAAAATATTCCAAGTCTATCTATTGCTTACCCCAGGTTCTCTGTTTTTCAGCAGATGGACTGCTCCTGACCTTCCCACCTGCGGAAGAAACCATATTGGATGTGTCTTTGTCAGTCGCTCAAGTACTGTGATCTGTCGAAGATCTGAACCGGAAGTTGACCGGCTCAGACTCTGTTGTTTTTCCGGATACACAGCCGGCTCCAGGGCCTGAAAGTACAGTAACACATGCACATTATTCAACCACATCAACATCTGGTCCAAGCTTTCTTTGTACATGGTCTCATGGATATCCGAATCTATATTGGTGGCAAATGTAACCAATGCTATGCTTAGCAATGAAAAGGGTTAAAGGTCATAAAACTGTCATCAGTACTGAACTATGACTTCACTTATCCCAAAGAGCTAAGCACTGTTCATATAAATTTTGTCACATTTGAGACCAGTGTAGATCAAAATTAGCCTTCACATTCACAATTTGTTTAGGGTACAAAAGTCAAAATGCATAATATTACATGTAAAGTGAACAATTTAAAGAGAACTGCTAAAGCATTAAACACAAACACCAAAATGCAATAATTATAAGCTCCGTAATTATACAAAGTAAAAAGGCACAACCCTCCCCCCTCCAAAACAATTACAGCATAACTTAATGTCCATTTAAGTGTATATTGAAAGCAATAAATACAAGGCCAATACCTGGTAAATAAAAAAAAACATAGAAACTTACAGAAAGCTTTATTGCCATTCCAATTCTTATTCCAAATTACATTTTGAGTCCTACTTGACCCAAATGTGTGTCACAATCAAATCAAACAGATATTCTTTATTCCATGTATGAAAATTCCTTGGTTTGCTATCAACAATCTATTTCCCCTCTCGTCAAGTGTGGCTTACATGCTACTCAATTTTTCATTCTTTCCAACCACATTACAAGTGTGGCAAAGTACAATATATCACTATTATCACTATAAACTATTTAAAGTACAGCTTGCTATTGTTCCGAGTCCCTTCTAATTCTAGTGGTTACAATCGTACTGTTTAAACAAATAGTTTTACACAAAAGTATAACAAGATGGAAAATATAACCTTATAAATTAAATCTTACTTAATGGCATGCCTTTTGGACATACATTTATTAAACATGAGGGAAAAATGAGTCAAAAAATATTAATGACAAATGTTACAATTTGGTAGTAAGGTGTGACACACAGCAACCACAACAATATTTCATCTGCCACACTTGGTAAATATTTTAAATAAATAACGGTAGATTGAAATTTTACTCCCTTTCATAAAATTTTATTCACATAATAATCTGTACTTCTTCATTTTAACCATCCCCGTTATCAAATCGCAAACAAGTATAGATCCTGATCAGCTGGCACATCAATGTTGTCTAATCTGCAATGTTTGTTTCTTGGTCATAAATAACATAATGAAAATAAAAGCTGATAGTGCAGATCATGATCAGACAGTATAAATGTAACAACTTACGTAGATATACACTCTTCTCCTATGGGATAAAAGGCAAATGGGTTAAATCGATGGTGTGTAGAAGTTGTTTGACTGATAAGTGTAGACCCACATATTAGGACTCTTAAGTCCTATGATATTTTATTACACTTCCAAACAAGCTGCTTTAAATAAACCTTACAACACAATATTTTTAAGGAAATTTCTCTTTATAAACAAATTGTACATGCATATCCTTTTTGAAAACAGTAAAAAAAACATGTGAACTAAAGCAAAGAATGCACTTCATGGAACATGACCACCTAACCACAGGAGTGTCCAGAAGAATGTACAACATGTCTGTACCTCACAGGTAAACAATATAATTAACATGTACATAATAAATTCAAGGACATGTGCAATTCTGTTTGTTTTTAATCTTATTTTCAGTTACTTCACATAACAGCTGTATTAGCTTACCAGTAAACAAATCGAACAGCAAAAAGACTTGTTTAATTAATTAATATGCCATCAAAAGAATAAATACCCAAAATGTTTCACTTTCAAGAGATTTAACTGTAACTGAAAAGCCAAATGAATCATCAGAGAGTATCTTCAGTCAAACTGCAACCAGATACTGTTGCCTCACTTGGGTATTGAACTTTCTACCACTATGCTCACTGAATTCCCTGCCAGCTATGCCAGAATAACAGAAGTCAAGCACCTCCCATGATGTGAGAGCAACATGATAGGTCAATCAGATGACTGATCTCAATAACAAATATATCAAACTTTCAAAACAGACAATACACTGTTCACTAGAAAGTACCAGGGACAAAATATTAGGTTTGGTCAGTCCTCTAGCTATATCCTCCAAAAAGCTAAAATGACCGATACTGGCACTGTTGCTTAATTGGAATTCCAGTACAATGATAAATAAAAACAAATCCAACAACTTTCATTGCAAGATAAGTATTCTGCAAAGATCCTGATCAGACAACAGGTATGAATGCACCAGCTTATCTTGATCTAAACTGTTAGCAGTCATATCTATGGAGTAAAGGGTTAAACAAATTAATTTACAAAGCCAGCAAGATTGATGTTCAGTAATTTAGATTACATTTATCTGAATGTTATTTGCTTTTTAAAAATGTTTTAGACAAAAAATTACTTTTTCATTTAAATTACCTCATTTTAACAATTATGAAATGTTAATGTTCATAAAACTGAAATTAAATCACACAAGACCATGAAAGATGCTCAATTTTCTACACTAGACAATTTTCAATAGCCAATTTTTAATGGCAAGAAAACCTAACAAAAGTTTTTGATTTATGTGTCAGTTTTCCAAAAGAATGAATTTAGTTCCAATTTGATTCCAGATGAAAGAGTATATCACTGAGTTATTCAAACATAGACACTTTAATAACGTTTGATCAATAAAAAACCATTTCCATTTCAATGTGAATTATTGGCAATTCTACCCGAAAAGATGTTCCTATTCTGTAATAAATCAAATTTCTTTTGATATGCCAAGATATTCTTATCAATAGAAAGTTCAGGTGTATACAAGTTTTTTTAATCATTGAAGTGCCATGAAATATACTTATTTTTGCATTTATAAGTGAATTATACAATATTTTAATTTAACCTCAACAAAATGCTTTCATTATCAATCACACCTAAATGGCAAACTAAACTTTACATTAAGAACCCATTTACTCATCTTAAGAAAACATGCGTACAGTGGGTGTTTAAATATAAAGAATTAAGCTTAGATTTTCAGTATTGGGTCTATCTTGTTCACCTACTATTACGGATTAATCTAACAGTCAATCCCTCAGCAATTAACTCATCTTAAAGAAAACATGCCCTCAACTGCAGCTGTTTTAAATAAAAGGGGTTTAGATTTGTCAGGTCATACTTTCCAGCCATATTTACAGATTAATTGATTAAACAGTCAATCCCCTCCAGTAAATCAAAACATAAATTTCTATTACCCACTTGGAATTAACCAATTAGCACTCTACCTTTTACTAACTTTTGACCCAACTAATACCTGGTGAAAAGCCTTCTATACAAGAAATTTATCCTGACATTTAATGGTTAGTATCAGATGACCAGTTGACATATTCCATGTGCATTGACCAGATTACTACTAACCATTTTGCAGGACATTTATTACAGTCGGGGTCAAGCAAGGCCAATCTGATTAACTTAACACTGACCTTATCATCATAAAATTGTCCTGTCAAACTTTTCTGCCAATTTTAGGGTACTGTATCAACTTCATTTAATACAGCACAGTTATCTGGACATCCTGTGAAAGTCTTGTCAAGTAGGATGACCATGCAAAGAATTTTATTATAATAATTTTGATAAAAATGAAAGAGATTTTGGTTTCATATGAAGGCAATAGATGAAAAGGAAACTTTGGAAGCCACTGACTATTGACAAATATGAAATATTGCAGGCTACATCTGAGATTGAAACAAACAAATCATGGAGAAAATTCTCTGCCAAATCATTGACAGGAAATACAGTAATATTTTGATTCTAAAATGAGAAATAAGGCCAATTTGACCTAACTACCATTAGTAGCTTGCCTCTAGGGGATTAAACACAACCTGATGCAATTTGATCATTATCCAACAAAAAAGAAATTTCTTAGTCTTAAGTGGACAGGACAATTAATCAGAACTTCACATGAACAGAGAGAACACAGAGCTCTTTCATATTCCATTAATTCTAGGTCAAGGTCAGACTGGTCCAAGTCTGCAGATGTATCAATCATAGTCTTCTATTACTTTGAGTAAAAAAAAACACACTGAGTAAAAAACCAATCACCTTAATGATGGGGTCATCAAAGGCTGACAGGTACTTGTAAAGCTTTTAGAAAAATGTCAAATGAAAACTTGCAAGTAATTCATGATCAGACAGTAATTGGCAGCTAATAGCTCAGCAATTACTAAATTTAACCATTTACTTGATATATACGCATTTTTACGCATGTGCGACCAGTGTAGATCCAGATCAGCCGGCACATCCATGCCATCTGATCAGGATCTGCACTGGTCGCATTTTGGTCAGAAATAACCTAACAAATTTGTACTTTCAACCATATTGCTGATAATTGCATGATTATTTGAAAAACTAAGCTAGATGTAGACTTTCTTACCCTGCTTGGAGAAAATCCAAATACATCCAAATGTGCAGAATGTAGGGAGAAATTGCTGGGTCTTGTTACACTATTGTTGCTATCAGTAGACGTCAGCGTACCACTGGGCACGTCTTTGTTGCTAATGTTGCTGTCTGTAGAGGTCAAGGTTCCGCTGGTGCTGCTACCTCCAAATGCCGAACAATTCTCAAAGTGCATAGGCTTCTTACTGAAATGATACAAACATTTATTGAGGCTATGCTATAATTAAGTGCTTGAACAGACCTACCAGTATCAAGAAAGTTAGACAGGATATAGCCTTCAATCTCAGGCATCTGATTCATTGACTTAGGGTCCCAGTCTTCTTACATTAAGACCAGTCAAAACCTTGAGCTTTGAGACTGGCTTCCAATCTCAGTTTCATGTTTTATCAGCCCTGGTTCCCTGACGTAAACTTCTAATTTCTCTCTATCTCCTGTAATCATATGGGCTAATGAAGCTGGGTTCACAAGTAATTGGTCCATTATGAACACCTTATTTCAGAGTTTTAACATTTTCCTTCCATATTCCCTTACCTTTATTTTGTCTATTTCTACAACTACTGTGACAACAGCTATTTCAGACACTGACACCATTGTGGAAAAGATGTTGCAAACCAAAGCAGATGCCACTTGACTAAGAGCACATTTTATTGGCATGTTAAGAAACACATTTATCAGAAACCTAATTATCTGGAAATATTTGATAGAAAAATGACAATATATCAAAGTAAATGATGAAAACAACATAATTCATGCTAAAAATACTGTATTTTTTGCATGGAAAATGCTCTTTTGCAAACCCACAACACCTTTTACCACTGGTGGCAAATTTTTTTGAGTTCAATTTCAGTTAAAATCCATGCAAAAAAGTTGTTCAACACAATGTCAATCACTTACTCTGGTTTAGAATTTTATTCACTATTTTAGACACCAATTCTCCAGAGCCACCTTTTATTCTCCATCATTCCAAATTTCTGCTTTAGCAGTAATTGCTAGGGGTAATTTCATTCCCATCTATTGCAGCCACTAATAACAAAACTTTTTTCTTAATTTCCTTAAATTTGCTCTTAAATCTATTCCAGACAACTTGACTGGCTCAGCTTTAATCGGAATTTATAAGTCTGCTCCAAAAAGAGTTAAGTCTGGAAAGGCAATAATTCCAAGCAGCCTGGCACTCCTTATTGCAATATTGCAAAAGAATGAAATTTGGCTGTCAAAGGAATAAGTGACAAAATCTTTACAAATGCTATTATTGCCTCCAATAATGCTGGGGGTATCATGGGTAATCGTGGATCACTTCAAATGACATTTCTCCACGGCGTCTGAGAAATGTGCATAATCCAAGACAAACCGGGTGACAACTTGCTTTTCTGTACATAGAACACTCATCCATTATTTACATACATTTCTCAGATAATTGGGCTTTTGATCAAATTTGGAACTTGTCTGCAGCACAAACAATTACTGTGTTTCCTATTAAGTTGCTGCCACCAGACATGGAGGTATTAGAACGTAACCGGAAATGTCTTTCAAACTAAGCCGGAGTTCATCCACTCTTTCTATGGCTGTCATGCAGATTGTATTTAGTTGAATTATGCACAGTGTAGACCCTTTGGCTGCTGCTTTGTGTCTACACTGGATGCAAATATGACATAAGCTGTGCTTAGAGCTTAACCCTTTCCTCCTTATAGATGCCTTTATGGCAAAAAGTGTAGATCAAAATCAGCTGGCTTATCCATGTCTATGATCTGGATCTACACTCTTCGCTTTTTGATTCATTAGGTAATTCTGATGAAAAAAGCCAACAGTGCAGATCCTGACCAGATGATGACAGAATCTTCTGTCACAATTTGTGCAAAAAATAATATTTTTATGTTAGAATTAAATATCGTGTATTATTTTGACTTCACCTTTTATTTTACAACGATTTCTATTCCATATAACAAGTAATTTTATAATTGCTTTATTTTCCATAAAACTGCACTGTCATTTTATAACTGTGATAAACTACCATTTAATTTTTTAAATGTCAAATAAAGCTTATCAAGTTCTTCATTAGAAGTATACTTCAGAAATTCTGAAATCGACTGGATAATTTCTCTTCCTTAAATGCAATTAAGACAATTAAGAATCATTGTAGAGGAAAAGAAAAGCTTAGGAGTGCCTTGTTCTTATATGTCTGCATTAACTTGGGTATCGAGGGACCATTGTGCTAGTCTTATTCAAATGTAATCTCTATATATCACAATACATGCTGCAACAATCATTCCAGGGTAATTTTCAGCTTGGTGGATAGATACATCCCTTGTGGAAATTGTGTATTATAGACAAATCTAGGAAATCAGAATGCAGCCATTAGCTGAATCAATATACTTCACAATTCAAGGGAATTAAATTACCATACAGTTTGATGCAGACCGATTAACCCATAAATGCAACCCTACAGGAACTTAGAAGAGAAAGTTGCAGGCATTATGACCAGTATAGATCCACGCTGATACAGTTTTGAAGGGTTCTCAAATGATTTGTGCCAATAATATTCATTTAAAAAATATGATCATATTTCACTGGCAGCTTGAATCCTTATATCTTCCTGACAGTGAAATACCCCAAAACTAAACCCATACAAAATAATCAGAGGGATTCCACACTGAGTGCAAGAAGCCAGGAACATGGTCTGAGGAATTTCATAAAACAGGAACTAACTATTTTCAGTTCCAAGCAACTGTCACAATGTTCAGGCTAGTTCAGATTTTCTGAATATTTGGGTCTACAATGTTTACCAGTGCTATCAATCAACATTCAAATATCCAAGGAATTATGTAAAACATTCCATTTCTATCTTGAATTTATCATACAGCACTATATGTACCCAAACATACATTTAGTTACATTTGGAACCAGTGTAGACCCTTTCAACAAGTCAGGTGGTCTGTGTCTACAAAGTATTATTTTATCAATAAACCATGTGCCCAGAAAGGTCAATCTATTGAAATACACGTACTGAAATATCGTCAGCTAAATGTACCCATTTTGAAAACATAGTGAAATCTATGTATCTGCTTCTATTTTAACCCTTTAGATTCCATGAACGCTTTACTGCATGGGCAAACAGTGCAGATCCAGATCAGCCAGCACATCTGTGCCATCTGATCAGGATCTACACTGTTCACTTTTAGATTCATTGGGTTATTTCTGACCAAGATGTGACCGGTGTAGATCCTGATCAGACAGCATGGTGCTGATCTCCATCTACACTGTTGGCCCACACAATAAAGGTTTACCTATGGAGTATAGGGTTAAGATGAAGTTTTCACTGTAAACCCTAAGTGACAGTTATAATGTAAAGTTCAAGATTTTGGCAAAGAACATCCCTGTCCATCAATTAACACCTTTCTGAAAGAACATGAGAAAAGCTCCATCAAAAAAACATATCAGTGCTGCTTATTCATCCCAGGAAATCTTTCACTTACACCAATCTCACCCCAGACAAGACAGCCAAAACAGCAATACATCAGCCAACGGTAATCAATGTTAACAAACAAAAAAACTTAGATTATTGAACTGAATCAAGTCTGATAAGATTTTTGAAAGTCATTAACATTAACCACAAGCATGAATCTCTGGGAACCAATTAAGTTGTTTTGAGATGCTTTTATATATTCATAGCATAATATCAGCCAAGATCAATCAAGATTGCAAAATGAGGCTTATATTATTGTCCCCCAATGATTTGCTTGTCTTCAGAATTATTACTTTTATTCATTTAATAATTTGAAATCAGACTGCAATTCTCCCTCTGGTTTGAAATTTAATTTCCAGAATAGACAATTTTATTTTGACCTGGTTTCAACAATGCTCAAGATACCTTGAAGAAAACTATAATTATGTATCATTAGTGAAAAATGGAATTTTTTTAACCTTTCCTCCATATATACACCTCTATGGTGTGGGCGAACAGTGCAGATCCAGATCAGCAGGCACATCCGTAATAATATATTAGTCTTTAATGTTTTATTAGGCTGCAGAGGAAAGGGGTCAGAAATTAAAAACTGAAAGGTGAAACATCAAAAGTGTCAAGTAAACAGTGTAGATCTGGATCAGCCTACACATAAAAATAAATCTACCGATTTTCAGAATTAATTATCAAGATTTAGCTGACTTTACAGTTTCAAAAAAAATAAACAGCTGAAAACCAGTTTGCTGTCAAATATAATAAAATTTATTTCAATGAATCATCAAAGTCAAGGGCCACTTCCTTAAAACCTTTCAAGAAAGTAAATCAGTTATCTACAATAGACTTTATTTAAAAAAGCTCCAATTTAAACACAATAAAAAGTATCCTACAAGACCATCAAAGCAAGTTTCAGTTTTCATCAAGTCAATGAACTCAACAATCCTACTTACCATGTCTTTCAAGCTCTTGATAAGATATTCATTATTTGAAGTGTCTATTTTAATCATAAAGGCAATAACCTTTGTTCAGCTCAGATGTTACAAACTTACTTACAAAGTCAAAATAATTGTTTGGATGAGGGTCCACTCAACACAACATAATTGGAAACAACATTTCCAACCTGGACTTGTCTAAATACAGTTTTGGACATTAAAATGCATCTTCAGGAAATTAACCTTCATTCTGAGGGCCAGTTGTTTCAAACTATCTTTCTAAACAAAATAAACAGATGACTGGAACAAGACCCATGATTATTTGTAAAGTGGACAGCAGTCTAAAGCCCCAGCCCTAAACTTAAGTAAGAATATACTATTGAAAAATCATATTTGTCCATATAGACTCCAATATATAAACTCTCTAATAGAACACAAAAGGTCCGATCGAATTCTTTATTATAGATGGGATTTTCAATGATATTGTTAAGTTATCATTAACGAACTTTAAAGAAGCTAAATATTTAGCACCGATTTTTGACGAAGCGACCACTTCATGTACGTTCTCGATTTCTGTGACGTTTTGGAAATCCTACTTTCGCTTTTAGTCGCGCGGACCAAATTTATTTTAGTAAATTAAAATTTTATCAGCCCGAACTAATGCTGCAAATTTGTGCCTATAGTTCCAAATACATGTAATATTTCATACAAGAGCGGGTTAAATTGAAGTAATGCCGCTTTAACTAGTGACTGGTCAGTCAGAAGCCTGGCTCCAATCAGCTGCTTGCAATCAGAAACCTGTGTGTCCAAATTAAGTGTCTCTTTAAGCCGCATTGGTGTTGATAGCTTGCATAACAGTAAGTTCTAAAGCTTTAGAATTGGACCAAGTACATATTGCAAACAAGATCAATGACACTACCTTTGCCATTTGTATAATTTGCTAAAAAATAGTGTCAAAATTGTCAACTAAGTGCAAACGTTATCAAACCGGGCCATCAGATAGATATGAAGTATAAAGTAACAAAACAAAATATGAATGAATTAAAATCCAGTACTGAAAATCATAAAACTGAGATTTGAAACCAGTCTTAAATCTCAAGCATCTGATTGGCTAAAATGGCAACCAGCCGCCATTCTCAGTATAATAACCTTGGGGCCAGGTTTCTTGACAGATGACATCAATTATAAAGATTCAAAACAAGTAAACTTTAACAAGAAAACAGAACTTTCTGACCCTCTTGATGGAATATTTAGCTTTATCATGTTTATCCATCACTTTAAATTCAGCCTAAGATATTCTGTGTTTAACTAATTTTGTTTGCTCATTGTTTATTGCACTAACAGCTCTAGGTCATACTGCTACTCTACAATTTAGACACCTGAAATAATTACATCTGGTCTGACAGGAAGTGAGCATGAAAATAATCGTGGCAATTAACAGAAAATCCTTCTTACTGATTTCAAAATTTTTGAAGTCAAGTAGAAATGAGTAGCAGAAAGAAGTACCAATTGCAAGATTATTTAAGAAAATGTTGCAGTTTTAATTTGTATTTTTTACAATTTAATGTTTTTCATTTACGTAAAACTCATGTTGCCCCCGGGCAGAATGGGAACTCCTATAGTAAGTTATTGATAACTGGACTGTCATGTGACAAACAAGTTAAATCAGCAAAAACAAAAAAGTTTTACAATTTTGATATTGCAAAGTTCTCCTCATTAGTATGGCTCACTGGAAAAATATCAAATTCACTCATATCTGTCCTAAAATCAAGTTTGGTAATACAGAGTATCAAGTGACTGTCAACTTCTCTATAATCAGTTAAACAAACAATGTCCAAGGAGCAATTCAGAAGCACAGAGTGAGCTTAACAGAAACAACAACACACAAGCCCTTTCAATAATTAGGTCAATTATGTCTCAAAGCAACAAGACCTCCAGCTTACTGAGGCTCCTGCCAATAAGCAAATGGACAATATCTGTTGATTGTCACTAACAATACAGGATCAAAGATGTCAATGAAAACAGACAATCAGCCATAAAGAGGCTACCAATGTCATTATTGCCAACAATCAATACTTGATTTGAAATGCAAAGCAAGCAAGCATTCACAATCTACATATATATTATATTGTGATGACTTTAATCAGGTCTGCTGTCACTGTATAAAGATGAATCTGATACAGACCACAATAGAAGTAGCAAATAAACAGTTGGTGAATAGGAGGTGCTAAATAGAGGTCTTTCACATTGTTGTGCGCATGCGTCGTACGCCACGTTAGGTGCGGAAAATATTGGTTTTATCCTAAACCGACAAGTGAGGGGGCATTTAACTGTGTCATTGCTAACAGAATGAACAGATATGATCACGGTGTCGTCTTAAAGCTAATGATAAATTATAATAATAATTATGATAAAGCATAATAAATTCGAGTTTTAGAATTTCCGAATATAATAGGCTTAAAACGTCTGGTCGGCAAGATTTGACTGTGAAAAGCGTAAAACAATCAAAGACGTGGTTGCCACTTTGAACCGGGAAGTCTTATATGAAAACAAATACATTGTGGATTACACGTTACTGTATATTTTCCACAGACACATATCTAAGCGTATCGAGTTTTTCTGACAAAATGCGTTTACTTCATGAAATATATTTTATGTTACATGATCTCTCTAAATTGGAGGTAAACGGATGAATTCAGCAATGTATCGGCGTTGAATACTCGTCGTTGTATTCAACGCCCGTTAAGCTTATTAAGTTATTCATGTTATTATAAACATCATTTTTTTTATAAAATCGTCAGCCATAGTCAATAGACATTAGTTTAAGTCGCATTTCATGAATATCTACGTGTTACGGGAATGATGTAGAAAGAAGATAAAATGTCCGCAGACCTCAAAAATCTCAGGATTTTATCTGAAATCTCCGGACCGTAAGGTTCTTCTCCGGATCTAAGGATTTTCAGGCAAAATCTCAGGATTTAAAAATATTGAAAAGGATAATTAATGAAACATAAATTTAACTGAATTTAGAATGGGTTTTACAATTATATTATTTAATATTAAGAAACTTGGTCTTGGTCACGGCTCCAAAATTTCCTGTTTATTGAGAGATTACGTGATAGTGACACGCTGCCTCGGGCACACATGTACACAACAGCTAAGTGTCATAAAACTAAACTCGGACCTGAATATCGCAGTCCCGTTCATTTGTTTTGGTCCATGGTCATTTTGATTTTAAACAGAAATGAAAATATCATATTTCAAAAGCTTCAGCGACAACAATTACGAACTTCAACATCAAAATAGTTTTTATTAAAAAAAAAAACATCAAAACTCTCTGGATTTTTTTTGAATAGGTTTTGGTTGGCCTGCCGTCCGGCAATATTCGTTTGGTTCAATCAATTTAACGATTTCTCGGGTTGTAGCTGGAATCATCCTATTATGTAAATACGTAATATTTTTTCTCAAAAGCAAAACAAGCAAAACACATATCAACCTAGTCGCCGACGAGCTACATCAGAATATAATTATGTCTCATTCCACTATAAATTATAGCGTTACAAAAAATGCCGTAAAACAGTAAAATGTCCGATAATGTTCGTCTGAATTGTCAATTATACAGATTAATTTTAGTAAACACAATTCACGTGTGTATTTTCATAAAAAAAACCCAAACAAATCCGTTGGATACTCGCGTCCTGAAAATACTGCGATAAACAATGTTTAAAATGCGCATAAACTTTCTTGATGTGCTTTTAAATGATCATAACGTTTTTTTTTTATTCTTCGTTGTTTGACTGAACTTACTTATTTATAAATTTGAAATGATTAATCAACATTTTCTTAATTTTATAATCACTTAGTCATATTAACAATAGTAAGCGATGCCCCCTGGCTTGCATTTATCGACTAAATATGCTCTTCAATTTTAGAGAGCGCTAAGGGGAGGTAACAATGTGAAAGAACTCTATTGGTGAAGGGAAAGTATGACACCAGTTAACAGCTAAAGAACTTGCAGCAGTAAGCAGTAGTAGGTGTTAACACTGCAAACAGAAGAACTGGTAGCAAAACAGCTTGTATCAATACTTAGAGTTAGTGTGTACAGTGTGGGTGTTGAATAGGTATACTTTCAGTGGTATAATATGGGTAATAGCAAAAGCAGCAGAAAAGTTGCAACAAACTTTGCAATAGTAGTTGTTAACAGTGAGATTTTGGGGAAGAACAGAATTTGCAGCAGATGTAGGTATTAATGAAGAAATAGTAGCAACAAAACTTGCAGAAGTTGTATGTGTTAATGAAGAAATAGTAGCAAAATAATTTGCAGTAATTGTAAAACTGTGTTGTTTTAATAAAGCTTCCAGAATCTGTTACAATAGATGTCAGAATAGCCACTCTTCCTACAGGTGAACATCCCTGTCATGTCTCCATAATCTTTTAACTCTTGCAAATAAACTTGTCTTTTATTAGTGAACTTTTTATCTGTTTTAAGTGCAGGTCTTCTAGTAATATCCCTGAATTGCACAAAATTAATCTTCAAACTTCAAAATCCTCATATTATACTGTTCTGACATGTGAATGAAGCATAAAGATTCAAATTGGCATGCAATGATAACATCTGAATTACATGCAATTAAAACCATGCAACCAAGGTATGGTTCTTGCCATTGACATGTTTGGTACATTTTGACATAATAACTGGAGTATCTTTTCCGAAGTTCTAAACTGAACCTTGCTCTTGGGAGATTAAATAAAATTAACAGGTGTTTGTTACATTAGGCAATTAAATTTCTGATAAACAAATGGAATTGCAATGCAGTCTATTATACCTTGGGCTTGAATTGAAGGCCGGTTTAATTTGATCTCCCATAATTGCCACCAATACTGACTCGGCTTACACCTTGTGCTAGTGAAGTTTTAAGCACTATTGTCTGTTTGCACAACTATTGTGAAGCCTGACTTGAATATACCCTCACTTGATGTTAACTGTTTCAGAATTTATTACAACTCTATTTTTCTAAACAGAAATCTGGCAGAATGACTCAACTGAGCAGCCTGAAATTATTTCTGACAAATGTAATTCCACAATAGGCCACAACTGGCATAATCAATATATCATTGTCAAAATCTCATTTTGAATATTATGTCACCAATGGTCAGTGGCAGGACAGGCCGGTACTACCAATTTGCATAGCAAACAAGAAATTCACATTTTTCTTAAAATCTATTACACCTGTAACCCGCACACTTATTTATTTGAGATCTTTGCTGTTGATTTCAAAACAGTAGCACCTTTGACCATACAAACAACAACTTTCCAACATGGTCAAAAACTTCAGAGTTTGGAATTTGTTTGGTTTTAAACCCTAGTGAAGGACCAGTAACTTAAGGATTAAGGAGTAATCTTCTAAGTGTCCTAGTAAGGTCATTCTCCGCTACAATCAAGCAAGTTTGGTATTTTGCAGAACTCTACTGAATGAAAAGAAAATAGACTGCAGGATGGTGGACAGCCATCTGGGTCTATAATCTAGTCCCATAGCTCCACTTAAGAAAGATATGAAATGGTCGAGGAGCTTGAAGGGTCAACTCATAAACTAGCAAAATACTTGCTGACCATGTCAATAACCTATGACAGCTTGGTATGCTAAGTGCTAGTTTATGTTTACTTTGCTAATCTTTTGCTAAATATACAAGTAACCAAACCAATTTGTTTCAAATGACATCCCTGACCTCTTTCAAAGATGAAATTGTCATCCTAAATACTATAACATCTGGGTAGTGGTACAGTCCGATCATGATCTACAGAAACACTTACCCGTCAAGGCTGATTACAACTGCCATTCAATTTGACATTTAATTACACTGGCAAACCTATATACCAGATGTTTTTACTAATTATTTTTCTGTGCAACAAATGCTATCAGCCCTTCTTTAGAATGGTTCCAATACTGCAAATTCATTAATATTGCTAGAGATTAATTTTTTTTTAGATAAACTGTATTTTTCTGGGTTTTAAAATCCATGCATTTGAACTACATTTGAATTAAATATATCATTAAATTTTGTGGATCTACTGACCCCAAAAATTCTCATCACATATTATAAAGGCGAATTACCACAGTAATAATTGCACACGATGGAAATTCTGATTATCATTATCTGATATCTTGAAAGAATAACTTAAAATTATATTCTAGATGCACACGCCAAGATTGATCTGTAGAAATTGATACGAATGTCAACACTTACTGAACTAAAATAAATCAGTTCACAAATAGATTGATCAAGATCAATCTAAATGTAAACACAGCATTTGATAGATGTGACCATAATTAAAAGATATACAAATTAGTGTTTTAAATGGTGGACCTTTCAGTAACATACCATACCTGCCTCTAAAAAAAAATACATAATTATACTATCTGACAATTTGCAATTCAAAAGTCAGTTGGAACAAAGTGCAAAGACCCACACTAATTTTCAAATGCTGATTAAACTTCTTGGGTTTTCATCGATCATATTTTGATAACACAGTATCAGTTTAGTATACTTCAAGTTGCAAGACAATCATGCATTGTCGCACGTTCTCCAAAAACTGTGTCATCGACAGCTTTTTCTTATTGATTACGTGTATTTTATTATGTCCTTGCTCTAAAACCTCAATTTTCTGAATACTATTTTGTTTTTATGTTGCTTCTTAACTCTTGACTTCAACTAAAATAACATGTGTGACCATGTAGATCCTGAATAGCTTGCACATTTATGCCATCTGCACTGTTTGCATCTTGATCATAAATAGCCTAATGAATTTAAAAGCACAGTGTAGATTCTGATCAAATGGCACCATTGAAGGAAAGCGTTAACTTCGATAAACTTTTTATTGAAGCGATTTTTTATTGCTCAACTTAAATTGTTTTTACTTTGAAATGCATGTACATTCAAATTTTTGAAAATATTTTTTTATGTATGTGTCAAAGAATATATTATCCCTTTCCTCCATATATATGCATTTTTACACATGTGCAACCAGTGTAGATCCAGATCAGCTGGCACCAGGATCTGCCCTGGTCACATTTTGGTCAGAAATAATCTAACGAATCAAAAAGCAAACAGTTTAGATTCTGATCAGACGGTACAGATGTGCCGGCTGATCTGGATCTGCACTGTTTGCCCTACCAATAAAGGTGTGTCTATAGAGGAAAGGGTTATATTCTATTTCTGAATCCACCTTCAGTTAGTACCCACAGATTCAATGTAACTATTATAATTGATATTCTAAGCATTAAGTCAGAGAACAAGAAATTTGAAACTCAGTCAAGATCATATATATTCAGACAAAAAATAAGTTTGAACTGAGAACTGTTTCTAACACAAAGAAATGTCTTATACTTTGCAATATTTGTCTGATGAAAAAAAAATCCCAAAATCAAAAATATAAAACTGACCACAAAATTAAATATCAGATCTATACACGCATTTATCACATATGTTCCTGACTAAAATGTCATAAAAAAGAGTCTACTAAGAAATATCTTCAGCAAAGGCAAAGCTTTTTGTTTTAACTATCTAAAAATTACAAAGACAAACTAATAATAAAGAGATTTTAACCAGAAATCATAAGAGTCCAAAAACCCTAATTATGTCCAGCAGTTATCTTTTAATTTCATCTAGGGTAAAATAAAACTCAAGGTGAAATTCTTCCATTCACTTTTTTTATAGGTTTGCCACATAATTTAAAGTACATTAATTTTGTAAACTAATTATTAAATTGTTCCCCAAATAACTATTAACTGTTAAAAAAAAATTCAGAAACCTTTTTAAATTTAATGTTAATATAATAAAATCAAATATTTCAGAGAAATAATTCTATAAAAAATGAATTTGATTAAATTCTCCACGACTCACCACTTCCTGATTATATCCACTTGTACACTCCTCATTTTTGCTGTAACATGAAGCAATATTCCGAAGTAAAATCACGATCAACCCACAATAGCATATCGCTTTATACACAGAACTTTTCTTTCTTTAAATTTGTCAGAGGTAAACTTTGGACTTTACTATCCGCTTTTTAATCACGGTCTGTCACTATTTTACAAACTTAGAGTTAAGGTAGTATATCTTAAATCCAGAATTCTTTGATCACTTTGCTGTTATAACCTCCTTTCCAATCACTTTATTTTTTCACCCAGATAGCTGAAGATTATATTAAATATCTGTACATCTTATAAATTCACTTATCTTTTTATCAAACAAATTTTATCATATTAAAATAATTATTTGACAAATCTTTTATACAAATACACCTGCTGTATAAACTGTTGGTTTTTTCTGCAATTAACCAATAATCACAGTCTCTTTTAGGATTTCAGCAAACGAAATCTCAAGTCTTACTGTAAACACACCTGCTTGTAGCAGACCATTAATTACCAGTGGAGAAAAAATGCCAAAATGTCGATTACACCCAAATACACCTACTTACAGACTGAATAAACCCAATACTCTCTCACCATTACCTTTAATAGAGGTGGATATATCTACCCTGGAGAACAATGAAACAACCAGACCACTCATTCATAAACTCTGAAATCTATTACCAATCAGTAGGTATCAGTCAATTTTGCCGATTAAGGTGATAAACAGGTGTTGATAGGGTAAAATCATAGATTTAAGTGAAGATGACCAACTAACTGATCCTAATCAACTGAAGCGGAAAAAATAAACCTTTCATTGAAAAGAATGTAATGAAAACCAGTATTTAATTATGGAGTTATTATATACTGGTTTTAAAGTCGTTGGATCAGGATCTACACTGTCCGTTTCTTTATAAGAAATAACCTGATGAATCAGAGAGCACAGTGTAGATCCTGATTAGATGGCACGGATGTGCCAGCTGATTGTGATCTACACTGCTCGGCCATGTGTAACAGCCATATCTGATGGAGTAAAGGGTTAACTATTGTTAGACAAGTAGATAAGCTCCGCCTTATTGGGGTAGTCTGATGATTAGTAATGAAGCTTGAGACAAGATTTTATAAGTGGGTGGGGATGTATGACACTTCAAATCTTGATCAAAGACCATAGAACAATCAGTGATGTGATTCAGCAAAAATTTATTGCTGAAAAATTTAAGACCAAAATAATATTATGGCACAATGCATCTGACTAATGTCAAAACATTTGAGATATTGCACTGGGTTGGAGGTTATAAAGCTGAGATTGGAAACCAGTCTCAAATCTCAAGCAGTTTTATAACCTTGGGCACAGGACACATTACTAACACCTTTAACTCCATGGGATAGGGCTGTTATCCACCGGCCTACAGTGTAGATCTTGATCAGCTGGCACATTCATGTTGTCTGACCAGGATCAACTGTGTTCACTTTTTAATTCATAAGGTGATTTCTGACCAAGAAGGGAACAGTGTAGATCATGTGCCACAGATGTACAGGTTGATCAGGATCTACACTGGTTGAACATGTATTAAATATATGTAGTAAATTAAGACCAAAATATAATGAAACAATGTCCAAAATTTCATGATATTGCACTGGACAAGTTACTATCACCTTTTATTAGCACAGGTACTATTATTGTAAAATAAATTGAAAAATATACTGAACAAGAAAATATCTGAATTTTACAAAAATGCAAATGCATAGTTAAAATGGTGATTTTGACCAATTTTTAAGATAGAATGATTTATAAAGCAAGTGTAAGCCTGATGCTTTTCCTTCTGAAGGAATATCAGTGAAGTACTACCACCAGTAATTTGTAAAGATTATAATCAGAGCTTATTTCATACTGACAATAATTTTGGTGACTTTTCTTTGTTGATAACCAACTCAGCATGAGAGGTGCTATATTACCTTCTTCTTTTCTTCTTACTCTTCAACAACTTTAATTAAGTCAGTCATGTCACTGTCACATTGAGGTATTTTAAATTCAGAATAGTTCTTAATAAGTACCGAACATGATAACAGCATACAACACAGCCAATGATAGCCCAGTGAATTACAGTGATACACCTGCTCAAATAAGCCTTTACATGAAAGCAAAAATTACCAGGACCAAATCATTATCCTCGTCTTCTCTCATTTCCAATCTATTGGTAAATTTGATTTTTACAAAAAATAAAGAGAAGATCGTAACCGGGGATTTTGACAGATTTGTATATCTCGACTGGATCTATACAGGTGCATTTCAAAATGACAACAGTTTGCACAAAATTTTTATCGCAACTGTCAAATCTACACTTGCTAGTGTTACGCTCTGTCCCAATAGCCTAGTTCTAAATTCTAACAAAGCCTGAATTATGCATTCATTGCAAAAACATTATTTTTTAACAATAAGTAAAAGGGTATCGAGTGATTTATTGACAGTTTTTCTGTTAAACAGTTTAAATGTCTTTGAGAAAGTCTAGTTTGCACAGCAGGTCGTAGAGAATACAGTCTGCAGGAGGAATAGCTAGGAGGCTTTGTGTCTACAAGGGCAGATCAAACAACAGTGACAGTCCATGAAAAGCAATTTAACCCTGTAAAACATAGATGAATTTTATAGAATGGACGCACAGTGTTGATCCAGATGATAGCTGTCTTATCCATTATGTAAAAATCAGGATCTATACTGTTCACTTTTAATTTTATAAGACATGACAAATGTAGATCCAGATCATATGGCACAGATGTGCCAGCTGTTTTGTATCTACACTGGTTGCAAATGTGATAAAACCTGTATATAAGGAATAAATTTGAAAGTAAACCTAGTAAAAATATTGATGAGACATATACTTAAGCTATTTGTAGACCATTAAGTTAAATTTTGGTCAGTGTAGACCCTAATGTTGCCACATGTGCAACTGCATGGTAGTGGCCAACATAAATATTCACACAATGCAGTCAGAAAAGTAGTGCAACATTCTTCAACTTGTAATAAATGAAAACGATGAGAATTGCTCCACTTTTCTTTAGGTGGCTTCCTGCAACTCTTCTTGTTGCAAGAGGTGCAAAAACAAAGTCCCATGACAAAAAACTTCAATACAAACAACAATAAAAACATTGTACTTTTAGATGTAATTTTCAAAAACAAATTAGCCAAAAGACTTGATGCAATCAGATAACATTTAAAACCGTACAAGGAAATTTAAAGCCGTTTTTCCACTATTTTGCAGCTGCGAGATGAAAATGGAGCCTTATGATGCACTTTACACGATCTTTATTTTCATTTTGATTATGCTAATTATGTAATTTCAGGGGTAATTTCAATAACGGTTTGATGGGAAAATGGGTTCTCTTTATTCTGTAAATCAGGTCATAAAGTCTGACAGTTATAATTCATCTCAAATTCAGACACTTCAGACTAGAGTATGCTGTTAGTAAACTATAAAATACACAATAAACAGTATTTTCAGCAATATAAAATAACTGGAACTTTGTAGTGCACTGGGGTTTTACTTATTTAATATTATCCTTTGACTTTATCAGACAGATATCATAAATGTGAGATTTAACTGGGTCGATCCATAGGCTTCACCTTGTTATCGAAACATGTCATGATCATCCCAGTTTGGTAAAAATCCAAAACCTTCAGCCAACAACAGCAGACTCAGATATAACAGGGCTGAAGGTTATAAAGCTGAGATTGAAACCAGTCTCAAATCTCAAGCATCTGATTGGCTGAAATGGCGACTAGTCGCCATTTCAGCCAATCAGATGCTTGAGATTTGAGACTGGTTTCCATGCTCAGTTTTATAACCTTGGGCACTGATCTAACTTTATGAGACTGTGCTCAAGTGTAGACCAAGATCAGCTTACATATTTTGATATTTGCAAAATCTGATAAGGGTCTACACTGTCCAATACTAATATCTACACATCTCTTAGAATGAACCATGAATGTACTGGTGGGTTTAAATCCGAGACCTTTGCTGGAATTGATCATGTGACTTGGCCAATGTATGTCAGCCTGTCTGTGCTTGAACAATGTCAGCCAAGATTGCATGCACATCTGTGCATGACCTGAATGTTTAACAAGGTGGTCTACACCTCTGTACATGACAAGTGCATACCTTTACCTCTATACATGTCCAATGGACACCAACATAGCCTACAAGCACCTCAGATGAGATCAGCCTGCACATGTCTGTGCATGCAACTTTAGGTTCTATGCTGCTTGCTTTACCTGAAGGCACCCTCTGTGTCACCACAATTTTTGAGGATGTCAAATCAAATAATAAAATTGTACATGCTGCATAAATAAGAAACAATTTTAATGTTTTATAAAGGCCAACACAATTTATTGAGGAAATGCCATTCTTGCATGGTAAAACCAAAATATATTTGACAGATTAATTCTTTTGATCTAAGCAACCGAAGTGCTACAGCCCATTATGTTGTACCAGAAACTGAAATGGCTAACGGCCAGTAACATCATCCAAAAGAGAGAATGGCAAAAAACTCTCATTGGAAATGACTTTCAATCCTGGCATAATCAACCTTTCATTTCTTTTTGGATTAGATTATCAACATGAAAGTAATATTATCTAATATGATTTATCAGAAAAGACATTTAGTAAACACATTTAGACAAGACCATTTTGTACAGTGGCTTTCCACTTCACTGGAAGAGTGATGAAGTAAACAGTGAATGTCTGATATTATTAATAAAGACATGGTGGGAAATGTAAAACCCCAGTTACACAGAGCCATCGGTTGTCGATCGGTAGTTTTTTTAGCCAAATTAATGAGTGAACCGATGACAACGGATTGACCACCGATATCAACTATTGGTCACCTGTTTGCCACTTATCAATTGCTGCTGGGGAAAGATGAGTTTCGTCGGTGAAAAATACCCGATCGGGATTTTTAGACATGTTTAAAATTCTCGATCGGTGAAAATATTTTACAAATAACCGATTGACAACTTGTCTACAACCGATCATCACCGATCGACATCCTGTATAAAACCGACATCACCGATCGACAACCTGTCTACAACCGATATATCTGATGGGCCACCGATAAGCAACCAACCAACTAATACTTACCACCGATGGAAAAAAAGATGAGAATTAATGTTTACCAGCAACCCATGAAATATCTGTTTAACCGATGAACACTCGTCAATCACCGATGGCTGGTTACACAGGAAAACAGAAATAAAATAACGCATGACAACCGATCAAATCAGCGAGCAATTCAAATAAAAATAACCGATTGAGCACCGACCGTCTGTGTAACTGGGGCCTAAGAAAGGTATCAAAGAGATGTGATTAGAAGCAACTGATATCTGTGACAAGTCTGCTGATATATATTCCTGGAGACAGATAAAGTGCTGCGACACCATGTACTTTAATATTATGAGCTACGATTACCCATTTTGTGGACAAGTCGAAATATCTTTAAATACAAAAAGTACATTCACAGCTCAATGTGTAAAATAAGACAAACGTATCCAGCACATAATACAATATAGTCCTTAATTACATAAATTCCTACAAACTTTATGGGATTATTCAAAAATGCAGACCTGCCAACTTTTTCAAATCCCAATGAGGGAGATTTTTTCGCTACTTGCGAATCGCGACATAAAACCAACAAGTTATTGTAACTATTATATCAAGTTTAGTCATGTAGTGTTGGAATTATTTAGAATGAGAAATTAATGTTCATATGCAATAAATACAGCTTAAATTTATTTGTATTTAAGATACATATGCATCCTTTATATATTCGTTCACTTAATTATTTTAGATATACAGTATCTGTTTCCAATTTTTGATTGTAAAAGTTAAAATGTTTTTGTAAAGCAAGGGGTCTGGGGATCATGATTATGCTGCAACATTATCATCAGTTTGGAGACTAAAATACTTAGTGAAATAAATCTATTCGACAAACTGTGGCTTGGGATTGGACAGGAAAAATGTGTTTCAAAACTAATTATAATCTGGATAAAAAATTACAATTTTAAGATAGAAGTCATCTTTAACTTGTAAAGCATGGTCGCGAAAACTTATGACTTTGTATTTTTCTTCCAACTAGTGTTTCATTCTAAACTGAAAACTTACAAAACACCTCAAAATAAACAGATCAACAAATTTTTAAATTGTTCAATGTATTATACTCTTGAAACCATCTTTAAATTCATGAATGTTATTTTCCAGAGTTAATCACAATCCTTGACAACGCCAAAAACAAGTTGACAATCTGTCAACAAAAGAAATAAAAAATCGAGCAGAAAATTCAAAATTTTCAATTCATATAAATATTTATAGCCTTGATTATTTGTTGAATTAGTGTGATTTATCATTTAAAACCAGAATAATACATGTATGCAAAATGCGGTAAAATAATCAGGGGCCAAAAATCGTTCTTCAACTCCTCCCACTCACTCTTTATTCGTCAATTGGACAAGGATTTGTGTTAACAACAGCCTTTCCTTATGGGGGAAGTAGCCCCAGGCTAATTTTGAGAGGAGACACGTGTTTACTTGGTTTTTCAATAAACAATATGAGATAATGGGATAATTAAAGCATGTAGCGGATGTACAGTTTTGAGATCAGAGCGTAGCGCTCCCGCTGGGGAGAATCCTAAATGAAAATACAACACACAACAAAGAAAACAAATGGAAATTTGGTTGTTACCTAAAATTGCATAAGGAAAACCAGTTTTCGGGAGATTGTATAGTGTTTGCGGGAGTTTGGAAATCTAGGTTAAATTCGGGAGAATCCCGCAAAATTCGGGAGAGTTGGCAGGTCTGAAAATGTGATGGATTGGCATGCATGCAAGCCAACAGACACATACCAGTCTCAAGAGCAAATGTGCAAATCTAGTTTTTGATGGCATACCCATTATTAAAAGTTGTTATACATAAATTCCAAGCAAAGGACTTAGGTAGTAGTATCTTTTATAGCAGTCAAAAGTCAATTGGGAAACCAGTAACAATTAGAATTTTGTTTTAATCACACCAGTCAATGAAGGTAGCAGTACGCATTTTCTTCCTAATTTTTTTAAATTTTATCTGTTTTATTTTTTCTAATCAAATTCATTTAATTTTCCTCACAAATATCATATGAAAAATTCCTTACCTCTGACAGTATCTCTTGTAATACAAAAGTCCAAGATAACTCATAACTATTCACTTGTTTGTCATTTATTGTTTTTATTTCCTTGTGTCACACAGCAAAATGTAGCCAATCCCACCTTTTGTAACATACAACCACACCATTTTCTGGATCTGTCACATTATATTTCACTTTTGTTCCTATAGCAACCAAGCAAAATTCTATTCAATATCACTTTTAACATTCCATGTATGCCTACAGTAACATTTTCAACTTTAAAATAGATGTATGTCAGCAGTATATCTCTAAAATGTAACAAAAACTCTCACATCTAATGCAAAATTAAATTTCTATGTTCCAGTTGTTTAAACATAAATTTTTACAATCTCTACAGCAACATTACTTTTTCATGTACATTTAACAAAATAAACACTTCCAGATTATTCAAACACAGGATATTGTAAATGTTTTATTTACCTACAGCATAATCATCAACAAACACATTTTTTCACTATAAAATTTTAGCTGCAAGCTATTTACAAATTACAATGATAATGAAATTAAAGTTGCTGACAGCTGATGTTTACATGTCAGTGGTTATATGGAGGTTATTTACATGTCTCACCTTGCATTAGGTTGATGGTGTAACATAGCTTAACACTTTACTCCATAGATACACCTTCACTGCCAGGTTGAACAGTGTTGATCCAGATCAGCAGGCACATCTATCCTATCTGATCAGGATCTTCACTATTCGTTTTTACATGTATAAGGTTATTTTATACAAAGATGCAACCAGTGTATATCCTGATCAGATGGCACAGATGTGCTGGCTGATCTGGATCTACACTGGTTGCACACCTGTTAAAATGCATATACATGGAGTAAAGAGTTAAAGAATTTTTGGAAGCTGCCGTTTGCTGCGGTATAATGCCTAATGATTACAAAGTCCCCTTAGAGTTTGAAATGACATTTAAAAATTATTAAGAGTTGCCTATTGTTTACATTTGAAATGACAAGTAAATATTGAGAGTTGCCTAGTTTAGCTTCACACCAAGAAACAGGTCCCAAGATTTAGATTTATATTCAGTTTTATAATCTTCAACCAAGACAAGTTTTATGTTGTCCTTTATTGTCCAGGGTGTCTCCATCATTTTAAGCATCCAAAAATTAAGGTTTCACCTAACTTGACTAATTTCTTCTTTGTTTCACATAAAATTTAAATAACCAAATCTCTCTGTTTTCAAAGAAAATTGCCAATGAGCTTCTCTCGTAGATTCTGAAACCAGTGTAGACCCAGATCAGCCTGTACATCACACAATCTGATCAGGGTCTATACTGAAAGATTCACTAAATCACCCACATATCAATGATTGAGCTGGCCCAAATTGATAAAAATTAAATTAGTTGGTGATGTCCAGTTAACATTTAGAACATTGAATCTTACTGACCATTCACTGAAAATGTACTAAAAAGAAACCATGTAAATAAACAGATATATCAAGGATATTGAGAAAGTCAATGACCCACAGGGCAACAGGTAACCAAACCACAACTAAGTTATTCAGTATTATTAATTAACGTTTTTACTAGGGTTTTCAATAAGAGATGTTTTGTCTTAAATATTATTGTTAGACCTATGACCAGTGAACAACAACTTTAGAATGACCAATTTTTCACTTATTCTACTTTAAATATAAGTCATTTATCTCATGGTGGACAGCTCTGAAAGCCTGCTTGCTTTGTATGATAATTGCCCATTCTGGAACTGCTAATTGTTGATGCTTGCCCTTCCTAGACTTGCTTGTTTTGTACAACTTGCTAATTCAGAATGCTGTGCCCAAGATCATAAAACTAAATCTGGAGATCAGTCTCAAATCTCATCGATCTGATTGGCTGAAATGGCCACTGGTCGCCATTTCAGCCAATCAGAGCCTTGAGATTTGAGACTGATCTCAAAACTTAGTTTTATGAACTTGGGCCCTGGTTTCATTCTGGAAAAATCAGTAACTGTGTTTTCATGGCTTTGATAAGAAGTTTGTACTTTGAAAAAAATGTTCTTCAATAAATTGTCCTGTCTAAGATTCACTTATTTGGTATGCTTGACACATTTTAACTACAAGTTCTAGCAGACTGCCTATTCTATAATTTTCCCATTCCAGGAAATCAAATAATAGAAGCCGTTCTTGAATCCTAGACTTGCTTGTTCTGTAAGCTTTCCTCAATTATGAAAGATCGTAACATTTAGGAAATAACTAAATTCTATATCAGTCCATTTTGAAAAGCTATTCCTGGAATCGCTTGTATCAGATGTTGCCCTTTCTGATTGTTGAAGTTTGCCCCCATCAAGAAACCAATAGTTTACAAGACCAAAGACCCTATTTAAATCTAAGCAGAGTTGCCATTGCACAAGTACAGATCAGGAATGTGCATGCTGACAGAAACAATACTCACTCTTACATGGGATAAAAGGTGGAGATATCAATCTCACAATTTCATTGGGTGAGACTGAGAACAATCTCAGAACTGACCAATAGGAAACTTGAGATGTGAGACTCAGGTTTCCATTCTCACTTTATTATCTAGGAACCCCAACTGAACATATGTACAGACAGAACATCAACCACAACTTAGCCATGTGCAATGTCCCAAAATGATACATTATCTGGATGTGACATTAACCAAATAAACAATGATAATGACAAGACAAGAAGACAAATGTCTTCACCCTATTAAACTTGTCATGTTAATGCCCAGCAAGCTCATCAGGTTGTGCTAGCGTTGGATTTCATGTTGGTCCAGATACATCCAGAAACAAAGACACCTTTGTCCAATTTTTTCAATTTTGAAAGCGATCTTGCTATGTGCATGGTAAAGTTATTTATACCTTGTGTTACTATTTATACATTCAGAAACATGAATGTTGGCTTACTGTCTGTTTGATCTGGCCAGCCATAACATTTTTTGCTCCTTTTTGCTCAGTATCATCCTTGATAGCAGCAATCAAGCTTGATAAATATAATTTAATTAACTTGGTTATCAATATATGTATTTAAAATAATTCACACCCTCCCTCCACTACTGAACTTAGGATGATTTGTGTAAATATAATACACTATGATGTTATAAATGCTGTAATAAAGACAACACAAGTTTTACTGGAATCATTTTGGATAAATAAGCAATTCACTTATGGCAAAAATTTATAGTTAAAAGATAATATTTAGCAAGTCAGAAGTACGGAAAAATAATAAAATGATGCATGAATACATGATATGTGTTATCTACAAAGTATAAGAAGGAATAAAACATCAACATCTTTGTATTTCTTACAACCATATTGGTTTATATTTATCTTAAAAATAATAAAATCCATTTACCCCAAAAATCTTCTGTTCAAAACATGGAAAACAGAGAAAATATTGACACATACATCACTGTTTCTTCAACAAATCTGAATGATATCATAAAGCGTGCTGGTGCGAATATAAAAAGTGTCAACTTTGACACTGTCAACCAATCAAACATCAATTAGTCAGATTAATTTATAGCGACACTTCATAATTTGATAGCATTTTACTAAATCAATAAAAGGAATTCTTTTTCTTTATTTTAAACTAATATATTTAGGTTTGTATCTGTAAATATCGGTTTTGATGTCTTGTTTTATTTTTGGTAATCTTTGAGCAAAAGGCTTTAACACAGGGGTATAGATTATGTTCCTACTTACTTTATTTTTTTTTGCCTAACACCATGACAATGAAATAATGACTATTATATTTCCATTTTTCCTGGGGGCCCCTGCAATGTATTTTGATGAAAGAAGATTTTTGTCTCGTATGTTAGTGACCTAGCCAAGTAAGGTATGAAAAAGATGACTTTGTGTGATTTAAAAATTATCACAGATCAATAGGTCTGAAATAAATCAAGAGAACATAACTCCTCCCCTGACCACATCAAGCTTATTGCTAACGCTAAGTATAGTCTAGTCATGGTGATTTGTCATGTATTTAAAGCCGCTACATATTTAGTTGGTGATATAAACTGTTGTTTTCTTTAAACAAGTGTGCAAGCTTTAGGTAGATATTAACACTTTCCTCCATAAATACTATTTTTTACATGTGGCACGGATGTGCCAGCTAATCTGGATCTACACTGGTCACACATGTGTAAAAATGCATGTATATGGAGGAAAGGGTTAAAGTCACATCAAATCCAAACAGCATAGACCCATGTTGGAATAATTATGCATATCTATGTAGTATGATCACTGCAGATATTCTGCCTCCCGTCACCATCAATAAATTCTGGCAAACTTTTTGTTACAACTATTGACACTAATAAATTTAAAGAAAGACAAGTCCATCATGCTAACTCTGTGGATTAATATTTTATATATTGTATTTCACATCTCTGTAAGCAAAGCCTCCAAAATATTTAATATAATCTATTAGGACAGTTTTAGTCTGTTAGGAAAACTGTTGCACTGAAGTCAGATGAACTCTTGCATCTCTGAGTTTATATTAATATTAATAATTATAAGTGTTTAGTGTAAAGTGACACAGAGCCTAAGGATATCCACTTATTTCAAGTACTCTTTCACTTATGGTGCTGGAACTAATGAGGAATTGAAGATTTTTTCTGGTGGAGGAAGATCCGAGGCGCCTGACATATACCTGTGAGTATACCCACCGACCCTACGCAAGCATGCTGGCAGGGTAAATTTTGAAGTTAGTCACATTCTAGATGGCTGTGTTTAGAGACTGCTAACCCAGTAATCTCAAACCCAAAGTCAATTGTGGTCCAGGACCTTGGCCATTAAGCCACCAAAATCCCAAATCATATTTACTAACGAATTGTGCGACCAGCAAAACTTCCGCAGTTTAATAGCTAACATTACAGAAACTACCTTTCCCTAAGAATGCAAAGACCCCTAGATGGACATCAGAAAGACCCAAACAGCTGTCCCAGAATTCAAGCATGGATGTTTATGCATAATGACTTTTTATTCATAGACTGATTATATCTAGATGGATTGATTACCAAACAGTTCCTGGTACAGATGTGTGTTACAGATCCCCAGTTAATTTTGGACAACAAATTTATATCACCTGCTCCAGCTGTAAGCTCAAATGTATTCAAATTTTGAATATAATTTGACATATTCAATTATTTGAAATCCATAAACTTTGATAATTTTGCGATATCCAGGATATCTGTTATAAAATCTTCATTTGCAATAAATACTGTCACTTAATAGTTTATGACTCAACAACAACCACTTAATGAAATGAATAATAACAAACTCAGGACTAATAGGTAATCTTGTTTTGCTTCAGATCATTTGAGAAGAAAATACGAAAAGAAATATGCAACTCTGCATTATTATTAACCTGCCAAATTTGTGTAATTGAGCTGGTCCATTGAAGACTACGCTATCAAATTTATTGTAAATATGGTGTGAAACTTTTTTCAATTTTATTGCCTAGTACCGCTATCATAGCATATATAATTACAGCTATTACCTGGGCCTACCTATTTTAAGATTTATCAACATCTCAATGTTTTGATGGTACCGAGAAGCCAGTATCATAAATGCAAATGCATCCAAATGAAACTTTGGGTTTATTTTATTTATGTTAAACTAAATGTCTGCCAAATACTTTATTCATTTTATTACCATTGTCTTACTATGCAAACTCATATTGCATTATAGGTCTCGACAATTTTGGATGCATTGTAGCCTTCAAACCTTTAAATTAGCTCCCTTGAATGAATTTATTTAGCATTTAAAGCCATCTTTCTTATTTTTGTTTCAAATTTAAACAGCAGCACATGTATATTCACTCAGTACTTTTGAAATTACAAAAAAATTGAAACACAGTTGGACGTCATCCATATAAGTAATACACTTTTATCCTAACCCACCTGCAACATTGGAAATGTGTCATTTAATATATAAAGGATATAACAGACAAAGAAAATAGTTATGTTACCTGTGAAACGTTGGTCTTACACTGAAATCCATGTAAATCCTCAATGTATTTGATACCAAGGTTTAGATGCCATGCCCGTCAAATCATTGCTTCTGTATGTTAAATGTGTGTAAACTCGACTTTACAACAACAATAACATGTCAAAGGTACATACAACTTAAGAAGTCCTCAACATTCCACAAATGGTAACATATAGCTAAGGTGAACATTTCAGGTCAAAATTAATTTATCATTCTTATAAACAAAAGCATATGATGGCCATTAAACACATCCTGTTCTTCACATCATGACTCTTCATAATTTCGTAACAACATACATAGTTTACCGTGTTGATATTTACGACTTACATGACATGCCAAGCTAAGCTAGGAATGGCTGCATAGGCTGATTTAGGACTTCTATTTACTTCTGCTAATCCAGTTTTCTACTTCCTGAATGGTCCAGCAAGTTTTCCTAAAACTTTCTGCCCCAGGAAGTTTATGTACAAATCAGATGTCAAAAGTTCATATAATGTTTACATTTTTCATGATCCATTTACTTTTTTCATTTTCCCATTTAACTATGTACTGACAAACTGTGGAAAATAATGCAGTTACAAAATGCTCTGATTTACCCTCAGATGAAGGACCCCAATATTCTGATATATTCAATTCATAACATTTTCCTACAATTGTTTTCATTGTGGAGGTGTGTTTTAGTGATCATGTTGACTTACCCAAATGTTCTCATTGGTCTATTTCTGTTTGGAGGCGGTTCACCTTGATCATTGTAGGGAAGTTCACAGAATTCAGACAACAAAATGTCAAGGTCATTGGTTATACTGTTTAACATCTGAAAATAGAAAAATTAGGGGTGAGTTAACTTTCAGGAGTCGTAAAACATGCAATGTGTTGAAGTTCAAATTATTTTAGAACAAAAATCTGATGCAAAGAAATTAGAGGTGAGAAAAATGTTTGAGTTTTACAACATTCATTATGCTTTGAAGTTCAAGGTCATGAAGATCTAGGTCATAAAGCTCAATCAACCCCAGTATACTGCTTTGTTTACTGGATATACATGTACCATCACCTTAATACTGAGTAAATGTATAACTGATTCCATCAGTAATTAATGAATTAACTGATACAACATTTGCTCAAGCATCAATTTTCCTTTTTTATTTATTTTATTTTTTATGCTTTTTTATCTGTTTTTTTTGGCTTCCATGTCTCCAATAGTTTACCACAAAACACTAGAATAGATCTTGAATAGCTTCTGGGCGTACTTCTCTTTCCATTCAAACCTAACCGCACAAACTAACACCCTTTTTAGCTGTATACAGAATAGATTAACCATCAGCATAACAATAAATTATCATAGTAGGGAAATCTGATGCAAAAATGTTTTTGTGTCATGCAAAGATGCGGTTAGACTGACTAATGGAAGACAGACATTAGGACGACAAGTTATCCCCATATCGGATATATCACTGCTTTCGCAAATCTAGGTCATCCCTAATTATTATCTTTGCACCAAATAAAGTTTGCACCAAATACAGTGCTGACATCAACACATAAACATAAAAAATAAATACCATGTCTAAGGTGCAATTTCACAAGCACTTTTATTCATTTAATTACAACAATGATTATGGCAATTATTCATAAAATCAAATTCAAACCAATTTTTATTCAATGCCTTGAGGTAAAAAAGCAGGGCATAAATATGTCACAAATGAACTTGGTTAACTTAAAATGATTATCAAAACACAGCTGACTTATTAATAAATCTTAATCGTTTAAAAAACTTAAAGTACAAAAAATTTCAATTGGCTGATTATGATGATAATAAATAACTTGAACCACAGACATTAGCTGCACTGAATCACTTCCTAATTTCTGCTGTATGTTTATGCAGTTAGGTGCATATCTGAAGAAAAGAACATTTTCTCAAGTTCTGTTTTCTTTATTCAAAGCAATAATAATAAAACTTGTCACAATTTAGGTTTCCTTTTTGCTGTCTGGATCTTTTGTCAGACAAATGAAGCTTCAGGCTCAAAAGCTTGAAGACCAATTCAGATTTCTAAAACAATCTAATTGACTGAGCTCAGAGCACAGTCTCACAACAAAGCATTCGGTGGCTGGACTAGGAAACTGGTTTTCATTCTCATTTTTTTCACTCTTTGAACCAAGTCAAATGATAGAGCAAGGTATTCAGGAACAGTCTGAATTTTAAGTTTGGAAAAATTCCAACTAAATATACTGTTAAATATGTTGACAATAATATTATTTACTCCTGCTAGTTAACCCTTTTCTCTGAAGATATGGCTTACATCCCACGTGCCACCAGTGTAGATCCAAGACAGTATAGAACCAGGTCAGTGAGCACATACATTTAGTCAAATCTCGCTCACTTTCTGAATCAACATTTAGTTATTTTATGATCTGGAAGCAAAATTTTAATGTAGATCATTATTAGACTGCACAAATGGAATAGAATTGGTATCCACTTCCACTAATTTTAAAAATTGTACAAAAACTTTGCATTTTTATGACAATAAAAAAGATAATGAATGATATAATGGTTCAGGTAAAACAAAAGTGAAGGGTATAAAAATATTTTTTGTTTGTTTTTTTTCTGTGTGCCAGATCTGTGCTAAATCAAGCAAAAATAGAAGCTTTCATTATTTTAGCAGAATCATCATAAAACTATAAAATGTTATTTCTGTACAGTAGTACAAATCACTTACTTAACATTTTCCAGGATTATCTGCAAAAACCATCCTAACTTGTACCAAAATAAACTCACAAATGTCAACATAAGTACATTACATAAACAATTACCATTTATTTGTTATCACCTATAAATCCATAACATAAACAATAGCAGCTGGATACATATGTTTTTACAATTCTTTACATTTTTCTAAAACTAGATTCTCTTCAAGCTAGGTCCCTCACATGAATATTGCACCTGCAAACATAGTAGTGTAATAGTGTAGACCAGATCAGCCTGATTCTATTATTTCGCAGGGCTTTTCATCCTTATATAACAGAGGCCTATAAAAGGCCGCTTCCCAATCCAAAAATATAGTATTTTTTCCCAATTGTGGCAGAAACTCTTCCCAAAATGCTAGGTAACATGTACAAAAATGGTTAAAACTCCTCCGAGTAGTGTTTGAAAATTGAAGTCTGGAAAATAAAGTGCTTAATAAATTAGATTTAAGTTAAAAATACCTATTTCTATTCAATTCATAAAGTATAACCCATCTTTCAATAAATTTTGTTTTCCCAAAATAAACAATTATTGCGCATAAATTTCCCAATTGGAAAGGCCAGGGCCTCTTCCCAATTTTGTGATGAAAAGCCCTGTTTCGATGAGTTTATTAAGGCTTGTCTTGTCAATCTACACTGGTCATGATTATAGCCACATCCTTGGAGTAAAGGGTAATGTTAATAGCGCTGTTCCATATTAATTGACTGAAATAGCCAACATTATAAATTCTGGGTTGCACCATCTGATCTAGATCTACAATGGTGGCAAAAGCTACAAACAAGCTAAACTGGTACTGAAGTAACCAATCATAGCAACCAAAACTACTGTAGTATCCTTATGTATCGTGGGGGTTTATTTATCGCGAATATCATGCTAGGGAAAACAAAATCAAACCCCATCCATTAAAAATCTAACTGTATTAGAATATTACAACTGCATAAATAAAATATGTTCACACGAAAAGTGCTGTTCATGTCTACAGCATGAAATTTATTCCCGCAAAATGAAATGATACCAAAATAATCATCATAGAGAATTATCTGCATGCATCAATTTCCAGTAGGTGCACGATTTATTGGTTCAATCAGAACTCTATTTCCCTCCTGACAGCATGCCAGTTATACTTGAAGGATCAGATGTAGCAAGATATCTCACTTCTATCAAATTACTTTTCAATGATTTCACACATCCAATCCAAGAAATAATCTTCTGAAAATTGCTACTGAAAAACTTTTTTTTGTATTAAAGCATTTAAATAAGGCCCTCTGAAGGACAGCAGTTTCTCCCGCAGTTTCTACCGTACATGCAAATCCTGATCATATGGCAATGATGTGCCAGCTGATCTGGATTTACAAGATTGAAAAGGGCTTAAGGTTATAAAGCTTAGATTGGAAACCAGTCTCAAATCTCAAGCATCTGATTGGCTGAAATGGCGACTCGTCGCCATTTCAGCCAATCAGATGCTTGAGATTTGAGACTTGGCGACTGTCGCCATTTCAGCCAATCAGATGCTTGAGATTTGAGACTGGTTTCCATGCTCAGTTTTATAACCCTCAACCCAGGTTAGTGATGCTGAAAAGGAAACACAAGCCCATGTGCACTGTTACTAAGCATTCTCTCCCCCCCCCCTCCCCCCGCCCACCACTGCCCCTCCCACCTCAAGATTGTATCATGTCCTTAATCAGGATTAGGTTCATTTAAACCATGATGGCCCTGTATCGCTCACCTGCGTACAAAAGTACTTTCAGCTTTACCCCAGGGCCAACATTTAAATAATGCTGGTAAAGGGTCTCTTTACAATACTCAACACGAAATATCTAAGGTCAAGTCTCATTAGTTTCAGAGAACAAGGGGTGTAGTTTGACACTAGCAAACATTCTACATGTCTTCAGTTCTTACTATTTAGCTCTATGTAAAAATTGATAAGCCCCTGGGTGGGGCCAATTCAAGCCTGGGGTCATGATATGTATAAACGTGGTAAAGGTCCACAAAGTGATGTTACATGTAAAAATTCTAAGCTCTATGTGTTATGGTTCTAGAGAAGAAGACTTTTACAAGATTTTTCCTATATAATTCTATGTAAAATGGGCGACCCCTGTGGCGGGGCCAATTTTGACCCAAGGGCCATAATTTGAACAACTTTGTTAGAGGTCCATTAGACAATGTTTCATGCCAAATATCTAACCTCTAGCCATTGCGGTTTTGGAGAAGAAGATTTTTTAAGTTTTTGCTATATATTGATATAAGGAAAACCCATGACCTCTGGGGTGGGGCAAATTTTGACCCCAGGGCCATAATTTGAACAACTTTGTTAGAGGTCTATTAGACAATGTTTCATGCCAAATATCTAACCTCTGGCCATTGCAGTTTCGGAGAAGAAGATTTTTTAAGTTTTTGCTATATATTGATATAAGGAAAACCCATGACCTCTGGGGCGGGGCAACTTTTGACCACAGGGCCATAATTTGAACAACTTTGTTAGAGGTCCATTAGACAATGTTTCATGCCAAATATCTAACCTCTGGCCATTACAGTTTTGGAGAAGAAGATTTTTTAAGTTTTTGCAATATATTGATATAAGGAAAACCCTTGGCCTCTGGGGCGGTTCAAATTTTGACCCCAGGGCCATAATTTGAACAACTTTGTTAGAGGTCTATTAGACAATGTTTCATGCCAAATATCTAACCTCTGGCCATTGCAGTTTTGGAGAAGAAGATTTTTTAAGTTTTTGCTATATATTGATATAAGGAAAACCCATGACCTCTGGGGCGGGGCAAATTTTGAACCCAGGGCTATAATTTTAACAATCTTAGTAGAGGACCACTAGGTGATGCTACATACCAAATATCAAAGTTCTAGGCCTTACAGTTTCAGAGAAGAAGATTTTTTAAGTTTTTGCTATACATTGATATAAGTAAAACCCATGACCTCTGGGGCGGGGCAAATTTTGACCCCAGGGCCATAATTTGAACAACTTTGTTAGAGGTCCATTAGACAATGTTTCATGCCAAATATCTAACTTCTAGCCATTGCGGTTTTGGAGAAGAATTTTTAAGTTTTTGCTATATATTTATGTGAGGAAAATTATTTGATGATTTAGCTTGGGCCGAGTCTAACTGCTAAATCTTTTTGGTTATTTTAATGCTTTGTGTTAAATTAGTGTGGTTGAACGGTAAAGTCCGAGGACTTCCGTAGGAAGGTATAAAAGCAATTACCGTTCATTGATACAGGGCAGTCTGTCGCCGAGTGTCGAGGTATTCACATCGTTGAGATTCAACATTTTGGTCTGCATTATAGGTCCAATATAGTACATCTCTGTACTAGGGCATATTGACCGGGTTGTTTCGTTCAACATGTATGATGTAAATAGTATTGGTTGAAGCTAGGGTTGATAGGGTTTTGAGATAGTGTCTTCAGACAATTGCTGGAAACACATGCGTCTGGAACACTTGTGTCCCTAAGGTAGCTTCAGAGTAGATGTTGAGCAAAGGGTATTTAGATAGTGTCCTCAGACAATTGCTGGAAACACATGCGTCTGAAACACTTGTGTCCCTAAGGTAGCTTCAGAGTAGGTGATGAGGATAGGGTTTCTAGATAGTGCCTTCAGACAATTGCTGGAAACACATGCGTCTGAGACACTCTGTCCCTTAGGTAGCTTCAGAATAGGTGCTGAGGATAGGTTTCAGGTTAGACAGTGTTCCCAGACTATTGCTGACGAAGAGGTTCTCGCATCCTCGGGATATCACATAGGTCTGAGACACTATTGTTCAGCAGCGTTTTAGTGTTGAGGGTATGTTTGAATGCGTTTTGCTTGAGGTTTTGTTTAGATGTGATTTGTTGACTTTGTTGAGCAGAATTTGAACGTTTTAGTTGCTCAGGTTTGCTTGATGCAAGTGTGTTATTGTTTGAGGATCTGTTGAAAGTAGTTCGAAACATCATTGTGTTGCATATAGTTTTATTGCTCAGCATATGCGCTGAGATCGTGCTTGAAGTTCGTTTGTGATTGTTATGTTTCGGACTGTGATTTTTGTTTGGGTGAGTGGTTGAAACTTTAGCATCAGCTATTTTTGTCCAGGAGGTTCATTGCCCTGGGAATATTGTTATATGTTCAGCTGATTCTTATCCTGATTATTGTGTTTCACCCCAATCATTTCAGCAATCATTGAAATCATTTTGGAGCAAAGTAGCTCAGGAAAAATTTATTATATTGTTAAAACAATACATTGCCCTGACATACGTTGAAATCATTTTTCGAGAAAAATTATATATATATATATATATATATATATATATATATAGGCTGAGACAAGTAGTCGGTTTTATGTGCCTTCCGCTCGGGGCACGTTACAAAAATTGGTGTCAGAAGTGGGATCAAATGATCGACAGTCGAACAATTGTCAAACCACGCCTAGCGGTGGGATACCACAGGACTACAATACCAGTAGTCGATCCACGTTAATATTATTTTGAAATTGTATGGTTGAAATACGTTGAAACATACTTTGTTATTTGTTGGCATTATTCGTTTTATATAAGTAGTGTAAGGGTCTGTTGATCGTCTATAACTCAGAATGGCTGAACACCGCTCTGGAAATATGTCAGAAGTTGATGACAGGGATATGGCTTTATTTTTCCGAGAGTTGCAATTCCTCAAGCTTGAGAATGAAAGTTTGAGGTTGCAGTTGGAAAAAATGACCATTGAGAAGCAACTTAGTGAACTGACAATGATGCCAAGCCCAAGACGGTCTCCAGAACCAGAAACTAGGCAAGAGCGTGTTTTGATTGATTTGCCAGATGTACCCCAAGCTTCAAGCACTCCATATGTTCCTTCAGAAGTTCATAGAGAGTTTGAACATACTGAAGTTAAAGGTGTCAGTAAAAGCCTCGTGGTACACCAAAAGAGGTAACCAAGAGCCCAACATTGGATTGTGATCAACCATGTTTGGGTTGGGACAGATTCGTTACAAAACGAAAGAAAGTGACTGTAGATGATGACAAGTTGAGGATCAACATGCCAGATTTTGATTATGAAGATAGAGGCCCTGGACCTAAGAAAGATCCTAAGGTCCATGTGAAACCAGCAACATTTGATGGTTCCGGATCTTGGCTGGACTATATAGCGCATTTTGAGGCATGTTCGGAAATTAATGGCTGGACAGAAAAGCAGGAAGGTCTCTACTTGGCTGTGTCCTTGAGAGGCCAAGCTCAGGGCGTCTTCGGGAACTTAAGTTCGAGCAAACACAGTTATGACCAACTAACAAGGGCTCTGGAAGAGAGATTTTCTTCGCCAAACCAGACAGAACTTTACAGAGCACAACTCAGGGACAGACGACAAAGAGCTTCTGAAACATTGTCTGAAATGGGCCAGGATATAAGAAGATTAACAAATCTTGCATATCCATTAGCCCCAGCTGATGTACGAGAGACATTAGCCAAAGAACAATTTATTGACTCTCTTTCAAGCTCAGACATGAGGCTGAGGATAAAACAAGCCCGGCCTACAAGTTTGAACGATGCAGTCAGACATGCTGTCGAGCTAGAGGCCTTCAATCGAGCTGAGAAGAAGACGCTTGAGAGTCAAGGGCTGTTGCGTGCTGTAAGAAATCCAGACACTCCCTCAAAACAAAAGGCGGAAGACGATATTGAAATGCTAAAGAAATCAATGGATGAGCTAAAGGCGACTATGAAAAGTCTTCAAAGTCGGCTGGGTGAAAGCAATAATACGAGGTTTGCTAGAAAACCTTTCACATGCTATGTATGTGGCGAAGAAGGGCATTCAAAGAGATATTGTCCAGAGCTTCGCCAGTCACATGACAATGCTCAGAGAAATTCCAAAGTAGCCGGCAGCGTAAAGAGGTCATCTTGTACAGGCTCGGGATTACACGTTGAAGCAAAGATAAATGGCATTTCAGCTACCTGCCTGATAGATACTGGAGCTACCTTGACAATAGTCTCTTCAAAGTTTATGAAAAGTATTCAAGCTCTGTCGAGTCTTGAAAGTTTCAAGCACAATATTTTTACTGCTTCGGGAACTGTTATGCAAAGCATAGGCAGAACAAGTGTAATTATAAAAATAGGAGGGTTCGAGACACTTGTTAATGTTCTGATAGCAAATATTGATGCTGAGGTTATACTTGGGCTTGATTATATAAAGTCACGAGGGATTGTGATAGACATTGTAAATGAGAATATGATTATACAAGAGAAAGTGTTCAAGCTCAGTTGTGTTGGCCCCATAGGATGTTCCAGGGTAAGGGTATGTAATTTGAAAGTATGTTATGAGAAACAAGTGTGAAAAGTGTACAAGGACTTTCAAGAGGAGTAAATATCTCAGAAGACACAAAAGATTGAAACATGGTGAAATGACTGGTGATAATTTTGTGGCGAACAAGGTTGAGAGTAATTTTGAAAATGGAAGTCAGATGAATATGAGCCCCGAAAATTCATTCAGGGTGCTGAAGTATGATGTTATTCTCAGACATAAAGTGGCGTTTTATGATAGAGGTTTTATTGTCTGAGCAGGAGAAGATGGCTATTAAGTTGTTTAATATTAGAAAAGGATATAAGGTGAGAAGCTAATGAATATGTGTCAAGAAAAGGTTTTCTGGTGAAGCTAGGTAGCGTAGCCGAGAATTTTAGAAATTCAGAAGCTGGGATAAGATGAAAAACATACTTGTATGTTGAGTCAAATTAAGTAGGTCTGATGATGAATTTTCAAGATATATTATTGTGTTTTAGTTAAATTGTGTTCATGCGGGACGCATGTAGTCGGAGGCGTGGGTAATGTGAGGAAAATTATTTGATGATTTAGCTTGGGCCTAGTCTAACTGCTAAATCTTTTTGGTTATTTTAATGCTTTGTGTTAAATTAGTGTGGTTGAACGGTAAAGTCCGAGGACTTCCGTAGGAAGGTATAAAAGCAATTACCGTTCATTGATACAGGGCAGTCTGTCGCCAAGTGTCGAGGTATTCACATCGTTGAGATTCAACATTTTGGTCTGCATTATAGGTCCAATATAGTACATCTCTGTACTAGGGCATATTGACCGGGTTGTTTCGTTCAACATGTATGATGTGAATAGTATTGGTTGAAGCTAGGGTTGATAGGGTTTTGAGATAGTGTCTTCAGACAATTGCTGGAAACACATGTGTCTGGAACACTTGTGTCCCTAAGGTAGCTTCAGAGTAGATGTTGAGCAAAGGGTATTTAGATAGTGTCCTCAGACAATTGCTGGAAACACATGCGTCTGAAACACTTGTGTCCCTAAGGTAGCTTCAGAGTAGGTGATGAGGATAGGGTTTCTAGATAGTGCCTTCAGACAATTGCTGGAAACACATGCGTCTGAGACACTTCTGTCCCTTAGGTAGCTTCAGAATAAGTGCTGAGGATAGGTTTCAGGTTAGACAGTGTTCCCAGACTATTGCTGACGAAGAGGTTCTCGCATCCTCGGGATATCACATAGGTCTGAGACACTATTGTTCAGCAGCGTTTAAGTGTTGAGGGTATGTTTGAATGCGTTTTGCTTGAGGTTTTGTTTAGATGTGATTTGTTGACTTTGTTGAGCAGAATTTGAACGTTTTAGTTGCTCAGGTTTGCTTGATGCAAGTGTGTTATTGTTTGAGGATCTGTTGAAAGTAGTTCGAAACATCATTGTGTTTCATATAGTTTTATTGCTCAGCATATGCGCTGAGATCGTGCTTGAAGTTCGTTTGTGATTGTTATGTTTCGGACTGTGATTTTTGTTTGGGTGAGTGGTTGAAACTTTAGCATCAGCTATTTTTGTCCAGGAGGTTCATTGCCCTGGGAATATTGTTATATGTTCAGCTGATTCTTATCCTGATTATTGTGTTTCACCCCAATCATTTCAGCAATCATTGAAATCATTTTGGAGCAAAGTAGCTCAGGAAAAATTTATTATATTGTTAAAACAATACATTGCCCTGACATACGTTGAAATCATTTTTTTTGAGAAAAATTATTATATATTTAACCTGAGACAAATAGTCTGAGTGCCTTCCGCTCGAGGCACGTTACATTTATAAGGAAAACACATGACCCCACCCGGACAGGGCCAATTTTCAACCCAGGGCTATAATTTGAACAATCTTGGTAGAGGACTACTAGGTGTTGCTACACACCAAATATCAAAGTTCTAGGCCTAACGGTTTCAGAGAAGAAGATTTTTAAAAATTTCATGTTCAAAATCTATTTTTATCCTCTGTGACCTAGATAGGCAATGGACTGGAACCATTTGAACAATTTTGGTAAAGCTTCATGCAAGTAACATTCCTGCCAAGTTTCAGCAAGATTGGCCCAGGAGTTCAGGAGAAGAAGTCGTTTGAAGAAAAAGTTGACGACGCACGGACGGACGACGGACATCAGGCGATCACAAAAGCTCGCCATGAGCACTTCGTGCTCAGGTGAGCTAAAAATCAGATATTGTTAACCCTTAACTCTATGGATAAGACCATGTTCAACCTGTGCAACATAGGTCAGTCTGAGCATGTTTTGTGCACTGTTTGCCCACAGAATAATAGCAATGTACCATGGAGAAAAATATTTTTTTTGAGATTGGATTTTAGATTTTAGTTCCACTTTTCAGTGGTTTTGTTCAGACTTTCCTCCAGGAAGCTGTGAGTATTTCTGTGTGAGTCTAAACAGGATTCTGCCATCGAACATCCACTTCCAGTCTTGGTTAAATATTCTTATCAGAATAACTGATGACCAGACAAAGATTATTTAGACTGGTCAGTTATGATAAGTCCAGACGGAAAGGGAAATAACTTGTTTAAAGTATAGTAGTATAGTCTTATAATGTCTTTAATTTATCTCGGCATGCTGTGTCCTTCGTTCGGAAGTCTTGTTTTTTTTGTTGTTTTTTTCTTGCCAAAATTACATGCAGATCCTGATCATATTGCAATGATGTGCCAGCTGATCTGGATCTACAATGATCGCTCATGAAATAAAGGCGTATATATGGAGTAAAGGGCTAACAACCTACTCTATGCATTTTAAGAGCATTTGGACTGTTAACAGTCATCTGGTTACATCAATATGATCATACTGAGCATGACAATTAAAAGCCCATTGAATTCATTGACATTAATCATGGGATCAAGATGTTTTTCAAGTGGTTGTCTTCATAGGTGGTCTGTAATTGCTATTGTTTTTATAAAAGCTGATAACAATCTACTCCACCAATAGCGATCTTATCAGAAGTTTAATATCTGTGGGGAAAAGAAAATTTTAATTGGTTGGTCATGTATCTTGAACTGTCTAAGACATTGGATCCTGGCCTGACAATCTCACAACAACTTATGGATTTCAAACTCAACTCAATGCGATACCTTAAAATGCTGTCCTTACAGACTTAGATTTTGTGCATCACTATCTTTTTAATACAGAGTTTTAAAAATTTGAATGAGTAGATACTCAAATTGAGTAGATACTGAAATATATGCATCACAGTGCAGGCTGAGCTGAACCCTGACACTGGTAATGTACATGGGAGTTAACCCTTTCCACCATATATAGGCCATATCTGACCAAAAAGCAAACAGTGCAGATCCTAATCAGATGGCACAGATGATGTGCTGGTTGATCTGGATCTACACTGTTTGCATGAAAACAACAATGAGGGCTTTTTGCCAAACTGGACTAAATCCTTCATAAACTTAATGAATTAGACCAGTATTGCTACAAGCTCTTGAACTAGAAGGCCAATGCCCTTGGAAGAGGCTGACCATAGTCTCTCTGGCTGGTCATAGGACTACCCTTATCTTCGCTTTTATCTTCAAGCCACCCTTGTTATTCCAATGGAAACCTCTTCTCATTTATTGTTCTTCTCAAGTGCCGAAAACAATAACGCTGATTGCTTAAGATAACTAAAACATGAGTAAACCCACTTCATGAATGAAATAATGAAGTGGAAAAATGGGATGGCAAAAATGTTTTTGTAATTAAGAACATATGTAAATGAAGCATTCTGAAGTGCAATCAGAACATTTGTCTGTAATCTACAAGTGCAAAGTACTGATAGAACGCTGTACAGAATTTGTCATTCTAAGAGTTATGACATAATCCCTTAATTTTCCTGCCAAGAATCAGTTAAAATCCAAGGAAAAAATGGGTTTTTTTTGTAATAGTTTTGACACACCCATAACTTTTGTTCCAAAAAATGTGTAATATTTCTTGAAAAACTTGTCTTAGACTTGCACTCATTGAGGGTTTAGAGGATGTAATGAGCAAACTAATATTTATTTTCTACAAGAAATAACCCCTTACTCAAGGGGAATATGGCTTATATCCCATGTGCAGTTGTGTAGATATAAACCTGAGCCTGCATATCTGTGCAGTCTGACAGGGGTGGATCCAGACGGGATTCAGTGGGTTACTTAAATGCCCGGTTTTGTGCAGCAATATTTAAATTTTTCATTAGGATTTGGTCCAGAACATGGACGTGTCATTAATTACCCAAGAATGCAACAAAAAGTACCCCTTTTCTTTTAGTGTACCTGACCCTGGTATGAGCAGGATCTACACTGTTTCCTTCTTGGTCTACATGCAACATGAGTTTAGATCCTGATCAGAATGAATGGATCAACACTGGCAGCAGACAAAATATAAGCCATACCTATGGATTAATTACATAGTTAAATCTCGTTAAATGGTTCAATTAGGGATACCTATAATGGTGCTAGGTGCTGGCTACATTATTGATGTAAGATGAAATTAATATGTGTTTAATTCTTAACAGCATCTACTCTCTCTGCCCTGTTGTTTTAATTATAATCAAATGTTCAATTTTCTGCTTCATTTCCGCAGACCATGGAAACCAGTCGACTATTACAGGAACATCTTCTCAAAGTAGACACAGACCAATCACTGAATCAGCTGGAGTGAAGGAAATATCAGAAATCTGGCATGCTGATGTTGTAGAGTTAGAAAAATGATTACTTTTACAGGTTTATGTAGAAGGAAACAATAATAGAAACATCATTAACTGCTTGATGTTCCAGCACAGATCAAAAGAATTGGATGTCTTTAATTATCTGATACATGTTTCATAACTTGTGAAGTCAGTCACTTTTGCTGGGAATCTTCCCATTTTTAAGGCCAAATATTTCTTTAATATGAGTTATTTCATAAAGTGTCATTTAAAATCTCCCATTTCTCAGGTGTGCCGAATTTAAATTTCAAACTCACACAATTTTTTAATTTAAATATCCCACTTGGGCATGTGACAGAATTGCAGGTATATCACAGCTTTATTTCAAAGCTCTATGTGCAAATTCTTTTTTATCTAAAATAAATTTATGTGATTTTGCCATCCGATTTTATAGTCAATTCATCTGTTCTCATTTTAACAAAATCATTGAATAATTTTAGGTCAATTTTCGTTATCTTGACACATTTTTTCAAATTTCCATAATTGACAAAATTGACAGCTGCAAAAGATCAATTAGAAATAAACACTTGTTCACTTATTTATCGAATTAAATTTCAAGTACCCACCGCAGAGAAAAAATTAGTGAAAATTACTATAGTACTTATTCTCAATTTACTACACACCATCTTAAATATCTCTTCAGTCACTCAAATTTGCTACTTATCTACAAGAGTAGAGATAACATTATTCCAAAAGTTCTAACACCCTCTCAAAAACATGCCAGATCAAAGGGTTTTATCTGACTTCATGTAATGATGTTTGAATTGAAATTTACTTGAGGTGACATTTTTGCATAAGTTGATATCAACTCAATCACTGGCGTTGGAGGAAAATATGCAACAGGCCCCAACAGCTCAGCTCTGCAAACCTCATTATCTAACAGAACAACTACAAGGGGCAGATCCAGAGGGGATTCAATGAGGTCGCTTAGATCCCATTTTGGGGCAGCAATATTTTATTTTCATGTGGTTTTTATCCCCATGGATCTTAGACATGTGTGATGGATACTTATATTTAGTCATTACTGCTACATTTAATCCTACATTATCATCATCTTTCAAGTGTTCGAGGTCCGGAAAAATCCAACCCAAGGGAACTGAATTTCTTTGCTCAGCCTAGTATCAACCCTAAAACGATTACTTGATTTGCATTACCTGTTCACAAACTGGTGTTGGGGGAGGTGGTCTATGATAGCTTTTTCAAGTTCTGTATATCTTATATAAATAATGAGTCTTTTTAGTTTTGCCACCCGTGCAGTAATATAGAAAATGTGAATAATATGAACTCAATAATATTTTACTAAATTTTTTGGGCAGAACTTTTTCATGAATATACAACCCCCTGTAGGTAAACATGACAACGATTAAAACAAATTAAACAACCCAAGAAAATCATGTTATAGAACCCCAAAATTACCGGAGTATCATAAAAAGAAATGTCCAACTACTTTTCAGAAGTTGAGGTGCAGTACTGCACAGGATTAACAAAGACACAGTTACATTGCAGACTGTGCGCATGAAATCTAAACACTGAGCCTTTGTAAATTTACAGACAATTGAATTAAAGAGTATCGCCCACAGACCATTACAAGTCAACCAAAAGCAAACAATTTTCCAATTTATCAAAAAATGAAGTAAAATGTTAGACTCCCTGTTTAAACACTTGAGTTGTCTGAGAGTCTTCAAAAAGTGTTTGATCCCTGCAGGGCCAGTCTACTCAATCCGTGTGAACAAAGCATTATATTCATGATATCATTATCTTGTGATAGTGCAAAATCAAACAGGGGAGACAAATGTGGTTTCACACTCAAACTGAAAGCAGTCTGGTACCTTTAATTTCTTGTTTCAAAATTATTCTCATCTTTTAAAATCAGTGTAGACCCGTTTCAGCCTGCACAGTGCTTCCATGTTGTCTAATGAGAGTTTATATTAAATAAAATTGTATTGACTCTTTATTCCATGGGATATGGCTGTTTTCCCATGGCAAACAGTGTAGATCCAGATCAGCTCAAACATATGTTGAGTCTGAGATGATCTGCACTGTTAATTTTGATGCAATAGGTCATTCCTGACCAAGAAGCCAACCGTGTATATCCTGATCAGATGGCAAAGTGATCTGGATCTATACTGTTCACACATGCAATAAAATGTTTATATATGGAGTAGAGGGTTTATAAATTAAGATTAAAAGAGCAAACCCTGCAAACAATGAATAGACTACCTTATAGCACTAAAAATTACCTCCATTATAATACAAAATAGGGTAAATGCTGATCAGATGTGCCAGATCTTCACTTAGTAGCCCATATCTTAAACAAGAGCTGTCAGAGGAGACAGCATGCTCGACTATTCGAATCATTTGAAACAAATGCAATTTGAAGATTAAAACAATAACAAATATGGCCATACATTCATGTGCAATCAGGAAAAATATTTACAAGTGAATGGTACGGGAGAAATTCTTTTCAAATAACAGAAATAATTCCTAAATGTACCATAAATATTAAACTGAATAGGGGAATAACTATGAAATATTTCTGAATTTGTTAGAAAACTTGTTAGTAATTTTTTATTAGAGACATTTACTTTTAGTCAAATATCAATCACTTCAGTAATGTTACAGAAAAAGAACTGAAATGAAAATATAATGGTAGTTTGAAGTTGATACCTTAAGTATTTGCAAAGTTATCGATGAAGTGCACTTATGTGAAAATATAAGTGAAACTAGAAATGTGTCCATAGGACACGGATGCCCCGCTATGCATCATTTTCAGACACTTAAGTGCAATGATGGGAATAATACGCGATACACTGCCCTTTCATGGTGAACATTTGTGTCAAGTTTTTTTGAAATCCCTCCATTTATAATGAAGTTACAGCCTGGACAAGAAAATTCTATTTTTGGTAACAGTGACCTTGACCTTGGACCTTCAGGCTTGGGTATTGTGCGGACACACTGCCTTTTCATGAACATTTGTGCAAAGTTATTTTAAAATCCCTCCATTTATAACAAAGTAACAGCCAGGACAAGATAATTCTATTTTTAGTAACAGTGACCTTGACCTTTGACCTACAGGCATGGGCATGGTACGTGACACACCGCCCTGTCATGGTGAACATTTGTGTCAAATTATTTTGAAATCCTTCCATTCATAACAAAGTTACAGCCTGGACAAGAAAATTCTATTTTTAGTAACAGTGACCTTGACCTTGGATCTACAGGCATGGGTATTGTGCGGACACACCGCCTTGTCATGGTGAACATTTGTGCCAAGATATTTTGAAATCCCTCCATTCATAACAAAGTAACAGCCTAGACAAGAAAATTCTATTTTTAGCAACAGTGACCTTGACCATTGACATACAGGCTTGGGCATGTACGTGACACACCGTCTTGATATGGTGAACAATTATACCAAGTTATTTAAAAACCCAATAAGAAATAACAAAGTTACAGAGCGGACACGATTTTGCAAGAAAATTCTATTTTTAGTAACAGTGACCTTGACTTTGGACCTACAGGCATGGGTATTGTACGCGACACACCGCCTTGTCATGGTGAACATTTGTGCCAAGTTATTTTGAAATCCCTCCATTCATAACGAAGTTAAGGGCCGACTGTATATTTTGCTTAACACAAAATGTAAGCGAAAAAGGGGCATAATTTGAAAAATATTGGAAGAAGGGTTATGGGTCTTGTTGGTTATGATGTAGATTTTGATGGTGAAAATATATTTCAAGTTTCAAGGCAATATCTCAATTAGTTTTAAAGTTAGAGGCAAAATGCATATTTTGCTTGACACAAAATATAAGAAAAAAGGGGCATAACTTGAAATATATTGACAGCAGAGTTATGGGTCTTGTTGGTAATGATGTAGAATTTGATGGTGAATATATATTCCAAGTTTCAAGTTGATATCTCAAGTAGTTTATAAGTTATGGACCAAAGTGCATATTTTCCTTAACGCAAAATTTAAGTGAAAAAGGGGCATAACTTGAAAAATATTGGAAGCAGAGTTATGGGTCTTGTTGGTAATGATGTAGAATTTGATGGTGAATATATATTCCAAGTTTCGAGTTGATATCATAAGTAGTTTTCAAGTAATGGACCAAAGTGCATTTTTTGATTAACGGACGCCGACGCCGACACCGGGGCGAGTAGGATAGCTCCCCTATTCTTCGAATAGTCGAGCTAAAAAATGTTTACAGGTTGATAGATTGTCAGTGAAACTTTGGTAACTGATCACTTCATTTTGTAAAAATATCTGAACTGGGAAGATTTGTCTGATTGGAATTTCAAGACTTTCTGCTGGCAATAAATTAGACCTTGAGGCTAAACCTGAGAATGAACACCTTAGATCCATTTAATTTAGCGAATCTGAAATCTGTCTGGTCCTTAGCAAACATTTTATAAGGACTTTTTTCATGTGTGACTGTTGAAGAAGCAGAGATGATCTGGATCCACACTGGTTGCTTCTTGGTCAGAAATGAATCTAAAGCAAACAGTGTGCCAGCTGATCAGGACAGTCACTGCTTGCCCATGGGATATCAACCATATTCAATAGAGTTACAAAAACAGTTAATCTGCTGAATAAAATGTGTTACAGACTCATCCATCAACGAATTTGACTCCCTGAACAAAATGCATCTCCCACTTCTGTTAGGACTGATTTTAATAGAATGTCATAATGAAAATTTAAATGTCATGTCATACATGTTTTGTTTGTGCTTATTCTGTAAATTCAGCACATTTAGTTAAAACCTATCTATTTTACTCCAACTGTGAAACCTGATTTAATCTTATTTTTGAACTGAAGTCCTTTGTTATGCGATTTCTGCATTCCTATGTCCAATGTTTTATAGATGCTCAATCCTTTTATTTCAACTAGCCAGGGCCCAAGATCATAAAACTTAAATTGGAGACCAGTCTCAAATCTCAAGCATCTGACTGACTGGTCACCATTTCAGCCAATCAGATGCTTGAGATTTGAGACTGGTCTACAGATTTATTTTTATGATCTTGGGCACAGAACATAAATTTACTAGTCCAGAGACAGTGAAGTATACTACAATCTAAAGACTTATCATTCCATTTATTCTGTGTTCCAGATTTAGCCCACAAGTTCAGCATTGTGAACTGTTGTAACCTCTACAATATGATAATGTGAGGGACCTCTGATAACAAAGGGGTTGAGATTATCAGGGCAATGTCAAAATGAAACATGATGAAACAAAAATTACTCTTAAATATTGTAACTTCAATATGATGGTAGTACAGGTGTCTATAAATATTTGGGAATAAGAACTAAGGCATTTTCCAGGTACTTGAAAATGGGGCAAAATAAAAACAATTAAATCTAATAACCCTCAACTCCATTTATAATATACTATTTTTATGCCATTTGAGACATCTGTGCTGTCTGATCTGGAAAAGCTATGGTTGCATCTTGGGTCAGAAATAACCAAACTATTTAAAAAGCAAACAGTATAAATCAGCATGGATGTGCATGCTGATCTACGTAGATCTACACTGTTCACCAACCCAATAAAGGTGTATATATGGAGGAGGGGGTTAAGGGGAATGATTAAAGCGATCCAGGAAGTTTCATGCTCCTTGACATGGGATAATCCTATATAAATTATGAAGCTACAGTATACCCTGAAATTATTAATTAATTTTTATACAAAATAATTCTTTAGTGCATGTCAGATGTCATTTATATATTATGTTTAATTTCCCTTACATGCATTTTCACTTACTGTCAGATTTATGTGAAAATAAATATTGTGTTATTAAGTGAAAGACGGTACCCGAGGCTACTTATGCTTTCAACCTTAAATTTATAATATTGTTTTTTTTTAACACAAATAATGACTTTATATTGGTGTAGAAAAGCTATCTCTTGTTTCACTACTGATCAGCCAAGCCAACTAATGTCACTGGAACCAGTCATATTTTTTTACCTTTTACTCTGTATGTATACGCATTTTATCACAAATGCTACCACTGTAGATCCAGATAAGGTAGCACAGATGCAGGCACAACCATGCCATCTGATCAGGATCTGCAGTACTCTGTTGGCTTTTAGATTTATTTGATAATTTTGTACCAAGATGCGAAATGTAATACCCTAGGCAAAGATGTGCCAACTGATCTGGATCTACAGTGGTTGCCCATCCAACAAAAGATGTTTCCATGAAGTTAAGTGTTATATAACACTGAACATTTAAAATAAAACACATTTCTATATTCTCACAACAATCCAGAGACTTACCTCCTCAAGCTCAGAATCCATTATTATTTTGTTTTATTTTAAGATAAAAACTCACAAACTATCAACAATAAAGGCAATAATTGACCTCATCTGACATCTTTGCAAAGATAAAATATGTCTTTATGACACAAGTTTGTCTAGTCAAAATTTAATTCATCTTGATAGCAGAATTGTAAGCTACACCTGTATGATTTCCCTTGCAATTTTAAAGGTTTGACAAATACATCCCTGTCTTTATTACTCTTTAAACCTCAAGTATGATGTAACAAAATCTTTCAGTGTTGCAGATATTATTTTACTAATTTGATTTATCACTTTGCAGCAAAATATTATCTTTTGTGAAATAACAGCAACTTTCTTTCTTGCATACAGTTAAAACAGCAGCAGATAAGTTACTACAAAATTAAAGGTGGATAATCAAAATTATTAATTTTGCTAACCCTTTACTCCTAATATACTCATTTTTACATGTATGCCACCAGTGTAGATCTAGATCAGGCATAACAAACATGCCTAATCTGGATCTACACTGGTTACATCTTGGTCAGAAAAAAACTAATGAATCTGAAAGCAAACAGTGTAGATCATGATCAGATGACACAGATCTGGATCAACATTGTTTGCCCATGCTATTAAAGTGTATATATGGAGGAATGATTTAATTTTTTCAAGAATAGTGTAACATACATCTACAGATGTATGTATGTTATTTACATGGACAACAGTTGATAGAAATGGAGAAATAAATGGTATTCATGACTTTATAAGTTCAATCCATAAAACTGTCCAAAATATTATTATTTATGACCATGAAATCTATAGATGTGCAAATTATTATAATAAAATCAAAAATACTTCAGACTAGAACAAATTTCTTGTGGTGTTTGTTGCAGTCTATCCTAACTCAGTTGTGCATCAAAGTTAAATATCTTCTTTTTTTTAATTTTGGCATGAAAAGCACTCACAACCCTAATGGTATCACATTTTTAATGTGTGACTTTTAAGCCAGATAGTGAAATTAATGTTTTTTTGAAAAAGGGGGTCTCTAATCTCAGGGATTCCCATCCCACTTTCAGGCTTATATGATGCTTCATCAGAAATGAACAATACTGTTTTTCACATGTAAAAATATATGTTCAGGTGCTATTAAATTTAAGGGAACTCTGTCAGGAAATATCGTAAATATTGCAAACTCATAAAATACTAGTCTTGTTGATTATTGAAATGTTTTGATTGTACTATAACACAACTCATGTATTTTCCATATTTTAGCCATATTTGGAAGTGAAAACAACTGAATAACCTCCTTTAATCTAACTAGTTTAACTTATTTCAAATTTGAACCTGACACATATTTTAAAACTTAATGACATCAAAATCACACAATTACGGTACTTGATTTCACTACAAAAAAGGTCTAAGATAAATTTCTGCATACAGGAGTTGGTAAAAACTTACTGCATTTTATACCGAAAGTAGATGCTGGCATAAAAGAGCTGATTGGGTGAAACTGTGCTAAGTTTCCAAACTGACCAATCGCAATACAGAGTACTTAGTTGCTACATGTTTTTTGCTCCAAACTGCTATGTCACTCAGATTTATGCAAGCTGTAAAATTTTCTTCCTCCATCAATTGTCAAACTGATGGGCAACAATAATATTAAGGTGGGAAGCTTGAAATGTTGTACAATAGTACAGAATGGAAAGGAAACTTGATAGTTTTACATTTTAAATTACACCAGATCTGCTATTCGGTAATTCAGGGCCAGCACTAGACCAAAAAGCACAAAACTGTTTTAATGTACTTTTTTGTGACAATTCAATTGAGAATTTAAATCATATTTTCAGATGTTTCTAGTCATGTTTACAGGGCTCTGCCTACTGGGCGATTCGGGCGACATCGTCGCCTTTACTTTCCAAACTTCGCCCTAACAAAAATCATAAAAATAATATTTTGTTCGATGACATTCGATCTGTTCTACTACGCACCACCCGATTTACGAAATGCCCGCTTCTAGACCAATAAAAATATGAGCACGCACAGTGATTCGCCGATCGCGGATATGCTGAATTCACTTTTGTCCAATGGCATCATCAACAAAACTGTCAAGTCTGTCAGTGTTCAAATTACCAAGCATGATAACCTCTTGTCTCATAATTGATTGTTTGTACAAGGATTACCAGTTAAAACTAGTCATTCTTTTGTGTAAGCGGTCGTCTGACAGGTCGTCCTTTGTCTTTCAATTAACAAAGAATCAAACAACTGAAAAGCTGTAAAAAGTTGATTTTAACTTTCACAGTTTCAGGCTATCAGCTAACTGATTAAAGTTACATTAATAAATAATTGAAAATCTTGCAAAAATCGGCAAAAAAAATAAGCGCAATAAAATAAAGGGAGGTAATAAAAAACCTAGATTTTGCCATTTTATACAAGGACACAGTTAATTAATGTCCTGATGAGAAAATTTTGTTAAAACATCAACGCAGCAATTGTTCTTAGGCAATATTTTGATTTTTTATTTCGAACATCCTCCAATATATTTACTTTTAAATGTATTACCGATATAATATTTAAAAGGTGGTCTATAATGATTAGTGTTGAACTAGATTAACTCTGTACCTTATTAAGCTATACTCCTGCAACATCAGGCATTAAAAAATCGTATTTTGATAACCTATAGATATATTAAATCTACGCAAATAATTAAAGAATTCAGGAAAACAGAAATTGATTAAGAATAGAACTGAACATCATCCGCTAGAGATTTGTTAACAAGTATATGATTTTTTTATACAATGTAGTTTATCATGACATGATGCTATTCAGTTTATATCAGAATTAAAATTTTATAAAATAAACTTGCTCCACACTATTTTAAATGTGTATAAGTTTTATTTGCTGCTGCTGCTGCAAATGACTAACTTGAATATCAGAACTGTTTAAATCAACATGCTTGTATATTTTAAAGCGGCATGCGAGTCATTGCAACTCACTTCTCCCTAAATTTTTAGCCTAGGCAGAGCCCTGGTTTAGAGTAAAACAAACACATTACTTAACGCTTTACTCCATATATGCGTCTTTATGGCATGGGAGAACAGTGTAGATCCAGATCAGCAGGCACATTTGCCTATCAGGATCTACACTGTTAGCTTTTTTATGTAATAGGTTATTTTCAGACCAAACGTGAACAGTGCAGATCCTGATCAGACAGCTAGGATGTGCTGGCTGATCTAGAACTTCACTAGTTGCACATGTGATAAAATGTGACGATATGGAGTAAAGGGTTATTAATGCTGAAAAAGCCAAATTTGATTAAAGGATCTTTCAAGAAATATTGCCCAGAAGCACCAGTAACAATCTAATAACTTATTCAGCAACTCAAATGGATAATTTAGCCCATGACAAATGTGTAATAAAAACTTTGATAAATCAAAACCACAATCTCTTTAATTGGAAATGCATCAAACGCTCATAGTGTAAGGAAACTTGCTGATTTAAGTACATGTAAATATCCTTTGCCAGCCCCCTTTCTAAACTCAACTTTTCATTAAAACCACAGATCTCATCATGGATTTTCAAGTGGTATACCAAATGATGAAAGAACAAATACCATATTATACAACATACCAACCCTGTCTGCTGAAATTTTTATTACCACTGAAATTGTTTTATTTGAAATGCATAAATGTATTCATCTGTACAAATTGCACTACTACCCTTTTATTAGCAGCCATTTCAAGCTGTGCTTCATACCCAAAAGACCTTCCTTTGTGAAACATGCACCTAACCACCAAATAAACCGGTGACATGCTCTAACACAAGTGCAAAGAATGACCAATCCAAAACAACTTATGGAAGATTATAGGTGCTTCTCATAAACAAACATATGTCAGACTATGCTCTGGGCCCAGGATCATAAAACTAGAATCTCAAGCATCTGATTGGCTGAAATACTTAGTTTTATATTCTTGCAGCCTGACTTGAAACTAAGAAGGTTTGAACTCCACCTGACTGGACCCAAGATCATGAAAATAAAACTGGAGACCAGCCTCAAATCTTAAGCATTTGATTGGCTGAAATGGCGAGCAGTTGCTAGAGATTTGAGACTGGTCTACAATTTCAGTTTTATTATTTTGGGCCCTGTTGTGTCCTTGAGCTAGGAGATTTGAGCATTATCTGACTGCTCTATCCTTATGCTTGGAAGTTTGAAGCTTAGCCTTTTGACAGCTGACATACAGAGATACTTTTTGATTGGTTCGAAATGTGATGTCATCTGCAAAAGTAACCAATGATACTTGTTCTTATTATCATACCCATCCTCTTGTGTGGGTTTGTGGCGGGCAGAACTAAAGACTACTTCAATTTTAATAGGTAAAAAGGACACATAGGTTTCACAGAGGCATAATTTTAATGGGTGACAATTATATTTCTGAAGGCGAAGGTTGATTTGGCGAGTTTAAAACTATTTCCCTAATGGTACACATATACCTATACAGATCCAGATCAGAATGCAACCTTCTTTATCGGAGATCATCAATCACTCTAAAAATAAACAGTTAGATCCTGATCAGACTCAACTGATATGCAGGCTAATCTAGATATGGAAATCAAGATCTATTCATGGAGAAAAGCATTAAAGTAAACCCAATCAAGCCTTATCCAAAACCAACTACTACTTGTACAATGTTTGCTACAGTGTCATTTTTGTTGAATGACTCTCACTTGGTTAAAAAAAACATAATTTTGCCACTAAATTTGGGAATTTAAAAAAATAACTGATGCAAACATACTTTCCAAAGAAAACTGCATGATTTTTAAGAAATTCTGAGAGGGGGGACCTGAAAACAGCCACTCATAAAGAAAAACCCTGTAATAATTTGTTCACTCCACTATCAGAAAAAACATGACAACATTTATCATTCACAAAATGATTATGACATTAAATAATTGTCATCACTGGAAGGGTTTGAGAGGGGGCCGTAAACCAACTGGAACGTACAATCAGCATTGGTTACTGATCACTGGACAGACACCCCTTACTCCTCAACATAAGATCTGTAATGTGTCTGTACAGAGCCCATACTGAGCTAACAGAGCCCATTTTGAACCATCCCCAAACGAGATGCACTTTACTTTAATAGAATTCAATATTAGCTGATAATAATAAAATAACCACAAGAAAGACCTTACCTTTATTATAAATAAGATATCATCATCCAGTGTATCAGAATTATGTCTTTTATGGCAACATGAAAACAATGATTTAGATTTATCCTTTAATCTCTTCAAATGCGACATGTCCAAAGACTTGTAATAAAAATGCACTTTGTGAATCCCATATTTACATTATTATTAATGTACACCTAATGTACACCGCACGTTGCACAATATCTAAATATGTGAAATATGAAATGTTTGGGTTGGCTTAAAAACATTACAGCAGACACAACATGTAATAGCCACATGATTTACATAAACCTTTTCAATTAAATTTCAATTAAATTTCTACCATTTAATGATTACACCTTGAACAAACACATTCGGTAATTCAGGATTTCTTCTCATTAATCTTTTAATTAACATTTATATACTTATATTAAGAGGCGACTTCGTTAATTAGTGCCATTATTCAAGCTGATGACAGTAATAAATGAAGGGTATATCTTTTCTTTAATTTATAAATACACGTAATGAATCTACGTTTTTTAATTTAAACCCACTGGTGATCAAGTGGAAAGACATAAAAGGAGTGGTAAGAAAAAATAGATTTTAATGAAAGTGAACTGTATTTATCAAGTGATTTAAATGTTCTGTAGTTAAGTATTTGGAATAGCATGGTGCAAGATTATATATCTCATTCCGTAAAATAATTCAAAATAAGTGAGGACTAAATTTTGCAAAGTAGACACAACACAACTTTAATTTGCAATTTAACCCTTTATGCCATGGAAAATGGCTATTATACATGAACCAACAGTGTAGATCCAGATTAGCTGGCATGAATTTTGTTAATTGATATTTTTCATAATTTTTAGAATTCACCAAGCAGTGCAAAAATAAAATATGAAAAAACTAAACACAGCATCTTTACACACAGCATGCCTAGCTTTAACATGTATCCATGGGTAAAAAAAGGTAGATCACATCTGTGAGGTCTGATCAGGATCTACACTGGTTGCTTCTTGGTCAGGAAATCCCCAGACGAATCTAAAAGCAAAGAAGCAAACAGTGCAGATCCTGATCAAACTGCATGGATGTGGCTTGTGAATGCTGATCTGGATTCACACTAGTTTGGAAGGAAACCATATCCATGTAGTAAAGGGTTAACAGATTAAGCCTACTGTTTAATCCCATGTGGTGAGGTCTTCTCTATTTGTCAATGACTGCCCACCTCTAAAACAAGAGCTTCAAGTATGGAGCTGCCATCTCCTTATGTTCCCACACCAATAATCTATTGCCATTTTCAAAACAATTCTATCCTCTTCATAATTCTATAGAAAATAGAACTGTGATGTGATGACCTCTCCAAACTGTCTAGACTATTGTCACACATCAGCACTTGAGCTATTTAATGTCAGCCTGCTTCCTGGGTTTGAAACCAGTCCACACTTGTTCTCCAGACATTTTCAGCCATCAAGCACTATGAAAACTGTCACCAATTACAAATTTACCCCACCTAGACCAGAGATATTCATTTTACAACACCTGGACAGATCAGATATACCTGAATATAAATCAGGAAAATGATATAGAGGTTCTGCAAGGTACTGTTTTAGATCTTTCAGTTCAAAATCAAGGTCTTGTAGTCTCATTTGTGAAAAGAGATACCATCTCATTCCATTTGAAATGATTTTTGTAATGATTCAGCATATACTAAAGGTTATGGTTATTAAACTGAAGAATATTGTCAAATTTTTTGTCCAAAACTACATTCATCATAATACAATTTTTAACAATACTGGGCCCCAAATCACAAAACTAAGATTGGAGACCAGTCTCAAATCTCAAGCATTTTATTGGCTGAAATGGCTTCCTGTTGCCATTTCTGCCAATCCAATGCCTAAGACTTGAGACTAGTCTCCAGATTTAGTTTAATGATCTTGGGAACATTACTACTAATAATAATACAACTTTTAACAGTACTACAGTTGTCTTGAATGCAGAAATATGGATTGAAGGAAGAGTGAATGAAAATCGCATATCTATGCAGTGAATACACCTCAATTAGGTGCAGCGTGATCTTAGTCACTGACCACAATTATTCAATAATTAAAATTTATCAAATTTATTGATGTCCTGCTAGCCCTTTAAGTGCATGTGAAGATTTTTCAAGTTACATATGTGAATGATGTAGACACAGATTAACATGCAGGGTAGATACAGACAGAGTTCTGCGGGGTCACTCAAACCCCCTTTTAGCAAAGCAATATTTAATTTTTCATGGGGAATTCGGCTAAACTTTTTGAAGATGTAAATTATCATGTTACTTTCCTAAGACTGCCCCAAACAAACCCCCTTTGTGAAAGCTTGTATCAGACCCTTAACTTTCACAGGATGCCATCTGTGCGATCTGATCTGGAACAAACAAACCCCCTTTGTGAAAGCTTGTATCAGACCCTTAACTTTCACAGGATGCCATCTGTGCAATCTGATCTGGACCCATTCAGAGAAGACACCCTTATGACTAACAGAATTACAGATATGTTCTATTTTCAAATAAAGGTGAAGATAATTAAATAAAGTCAGCACATCACAAGAGATAATAATAATGCCTAAATAAACAGACTTCTATACATGTTTGCTACACAATACCAAAAAAATATAATTCCACTTCTAAATGGCCAAAAAACAATTTGTGTTTAAATCTAAAAACGAAATGGGTGAATTAGGTAACAGAACTTTAGACGCCTCTAACCTGCCAGTTTTACCAAAAGACCAGTATTGACGGTACATTAGAGATCTAAACCAGCTAACAGCAAATAACAATCTGCAACCACAAAGAAACCAAAAGCCAACAAAAATTTCCAAAACAAAGTATCCCATTTCAACCACAAGAAATGCTGTCCTACCTGTTCGAATTCCCACTGGTTGAAGGTATGCTTGAAAATAGGCATTGTCAGGTAAGTAATTGTAATCTCAGGTAATTAGCAGTAATCTCTTCATATGTAATAGTAATTTCCAAGTAATTAGCAAGTAATTCCAAGTAACAGCAAATAAATCAATTGTGATATTCAGACTTATATTAATTTTGATTATTTCCATTAAGTAATAGTAATTAGTGACCTATAGGCAACTTCAAATAATAATTATCCAATTAACTAATTGTAATTCTCAGACAATCCAAAATTATTTCCAAGTAAGCAACAGTAACATTATTGATTCTATAAATCTACAGACTCTTAAGTATTGCGTCAACACTTAATTAAATTTCACTTTGTTATATTTATTAAAATTCCTTCAATTAATCAGTCTAGAGAAACTATAGCATGTATCTGTATAAATGGCACTCTAACTATTGTCATTACACCTATGTAATAACTCGAAACTCTTATCAAATGATACATATACACCTTGACACAAATTGCATTGAAACATTTAAGATATACGAAAAGACACATGTTCGAAGTTGTACAAGTAATCAAATTATGTAACTGACTGTTAAATTTGTTTCAGACCCAAAACTGATATAAAATGTATAATAAGATAACTCATTCTGCCGTAAGACTGTTGAAATATAGCCAGGTCGTCTAGTGTATCAGTTACACAGGAGCATAAATTTTCAAAAGTAATTTGCATAAATGTTGGTAGGCTTTTTTTTTAATGTAATAAATCCCATTTTTCTTCCAATTAGTTGCTTATTAGACCCCCTGCTGGGGCAGAAAGTTCGTGTCAAAATATAAAAACTGGGTTCATTCGGATCACACGATTGGTATTCAAAATATTTCACTTTCAATTATAACATTCAAAATCAAATTATAAACACTTAAAATGATTAACAAACAAGATCAATTTAAAATACAGTTCTTAACTGACTCTAAAACTCTTCAAACAACTTTACCTTAATCTTGAAGAACTCTTTAAAAGGAAAAGATTAGTAGGTAAGTTTATTATCATATAAGAATGTTACACAACCATTAAAATATTTTGCATGAATTGGATGTTATGCCCTTACTTAAGTGCAAGAATTTCTATAGAAAGTGATAATAGAGATTATGATGAACATATCAAACTGTTTAGGATGGGTATAACAGGGTGATGAGATAGAGAGAAGAACAGATCAGCAATGGGAAGTAAAGGAGTAAGATGGAGAAAGACAATAGGACAGAAGGATGTGAAAAAAAGAGAAGATAAAGGAGATGATGATGCCAATGATGATGATGATGATGATAATGATGATGATGACTGATGGTGATGATGATGATGATGATGATGATGATGACAATGATGATGATGATGATGATAAGAAAAAGAAAAGAAGAAGAATGATGATGATAATAATGATGATGATGATAACCACAATAATAATGATGAGGAGGAGAAAGAAGAAATCAGGAAAAAACAGGTGTGATATGGAAAGATAAAAGAAGAAGTGAAGAACAAATGGAAACTGTTTGGTAGTAGAGTAAAGTTGTTATAGAGATAAAAAGGAGGTAGATAAGAGGGAAAGGGACTACAATGGTGTAAATGACGAAAAACAACGACAATGATGATGATACCATAATTTCCAGTGAAGATTATGGGCTTGAAATGAATTTGATGTCTTTCAAAGTTATTGAATATTATAAAAGACTGTTTGTCACAGAGCTATGTAAATATTTAGAAAATTAATTACATTTTCTATTTTGACACTTAGGGTACAAAATTGCAAGGTAAAAATGAAATTGATAGTTTAATTAGGTATTAAATTGTCAAGCAATGAGGCATACAACTTTAAGTATATGATAAAAATCTTCCAAAAATGATAATGCTAAACCCTGTTCCACTGACCTATATACTTGTCAATTAAAGAGCACTTATAAGTATTACATATTTTAAGTTCACAAATGATTAACTTGAATGTTTTTGTTGCTGTTGATATTTTATAGACCATTAGTCACACACATATTTTTTAGAACTACCAAATCCTTGTCTACCCTGTTGCCAATCAGTCAAAAATGTCCTTAACACCAAACATTAGACAATACTATACACCTACGTTCTTGTTTGATTTCATATTAACCCTTTCCTCAATATATACCCCCTTTCATGGCATGGGCAAATAGTGAAGATCCAGACCAGCTGGCACATACCCTTTTATTTCATGGGTGACCTGTTTAGATTCAGGTCTGGGCACATCCGTGCCATCTGATCAGGATCTGCACTGTTTACATTTTGGTTGGAAAGAACATAATGAATCTAAAAGCGAATAGTTTAGATCCTGCTCAGATGGCATGGATGTGCTGGCTGATCTGTATAGATTGAACTGTTTGCCCATGCAATAAAAGCTGTATCTATGAAGGAAAGGGTTAAGGGTTAACCACAATCCTCCCAATCCTGTTCATCGATAAAAAGAAAATTATCAAAATCTCAATAACGGCAAAATGCTGTTAAATGAAACTGCACAAATGTATGTTATTAATGTATCTTTATTTTTCGGATGGTAAGACACAATAGAACAGTAAAGAAAAATAGTGAGATCTAAAAATTCCTTCAACTTCTATTTACATAAATTCACAAAAACTAAACAACACAAAACATCATTTTAAATGCCCACATGAGTAATATAATACTGACAACAATTTATTGTGTCATCATGACTTAAATAATTATGTAAACTTTATGAGATATTAGTAAAAGTGTGTTTGACCTTCAAGTTTCAGGTCGCTTCCTGGTCGCGTGAACGGATGACAATCACTGATTTCTCTTTTAGTAGTTGAAAGTTTTTTACAAAGTACACAACATTTTCTTGTCAGTAACATTGCACTCACGTGGGAATTTAAAATTATGTTTTGCATCGCTTAGTTTTTGTGAATTTATGTAAATAGTATTTTATTGAATTTTAAGATCTAGCTTGTTTTCTTTACTATGTCTTACTGTATGCAAAATCAAGATACATTAGGAACATTCAGTTGTGCAAAGTTTCATTGAACGGCATTTTGCCATTATTGAGATTTTGATAATTTTCTTTTTATCGATGAACAGAATTGGGAGGAGTGTGGCAAGCCCTTAATGGCCATTTCTTTGATGTCAACAATAATTATACCTCTTTTGTCTAACATGATACACCTGTCCATTACCATGAAAATAGCATCATTCTTACACAGCCATCATGCTGTAAGTAAACAGGCATAACATAATTGCTTTAATCCCAGCCTGAAGACATGACACACCTGCTTTAACAGAAGCAACATGACATGAAATGGGATTATTCTTACACAGGCACCTGGTGTATCATCCGAGTACCTGGGGCAGGTGACAGACGAGTTGTTTAGAAACCCAACACCTTAAAAAGGTTTTTAACCTGACTTGTTTGTTGATTTAATCTCTTTTTAACATCTTCTACAAATATCAGGTTCCATTTCTTTAAGTGTAATTATTTCCTCAATTTGTTTATTTAAATTTGTTTTACATTAGCACTTCTGATTAGGACTTGTAGAGTTGTGTCCCTTACATAGTTTGACATTTTGCATTATTATTGGCTGATATGCAACCTACACTAATGTGCACTATGTGAGTGTGCTGGTAGGAAATTCACCCTGGAACGAGTGATGTGCATTACTAGTGTTGTGCCCTGTTGTGCACTGGTATATAAACCACACAGATGTGCACTATGTGAGAGTACTAGTAGGAAATTCACCCTGGAACAAGTGATGTGCATTACTAGTGTTATGCCTTCTTGTGGACTTGTATGTTAACTACACTGATTGTGCACTATTTGAGTGTACTGGTAGGAAATTTACCCAGGAGAGAGTGGTTTGCAAGAAAATGTGATGGCAGTGGAAATGTTGAAGTGTGCACAGATGGAATATGTCCACATGCATTAATCTCCTTAACATCACTTATCAATTTCAATACTAAATTAACCCTTTACTCCATATATATGTGTTTTAATGATAGAGTAACCAATGTAGATCCAGATCTGCCAGCACATCCATGCCATCTGATCTGGTTCTGCACCAGTTGCATCTTGGTCAGAAATAACCTGAAGAATCTAAAAGCAATTAGTGTAGATCCTGATCAGACTGCACAAATGTGCCTGTATATATGGAGTAAAGGTTTAAACGTTAAACAGGAATTCCTTATACATGTTGTGAAGTGCACTGCACAATGTAAAGAAAGAACCTACCATCAGGTAGCTGGAACGGTTATTATCCTCTTTTTTACTGCTCCTCATTTTTGCACTATTTGATGTAATATTAGTATCCATTCAATCTTGATATGGCAACAGGTTCCAGATTCCAGCAGTGCAGTGTGCTTGCTTCCAAATATCACAAACAGGGCTTTTCATTACAAAATTGGGAAGAGGCCCTGGCCTTTCCAATTGGGAAATTTATGCGCAATAATTGTTTATTTTGGGAAAACAAAATTAATTGAAAGATGGGTTATACTTTATGAAATTGAATAGAAATAGGTATTTTTAACTTAAATCTAATTTATTAAGCACTTTATTTTCCAGACTTCAATTTTCAAACACTACTCGGAGGAGTTTTAACCATTTTTATACATGTTACCTAGATTTTGGGAAGTTTTTCTGCCACAATTGGGAAAAAATACTACATTTTTGGATTGGGAAGCGGCCTTTTATAGGCCTCTGTTATATAAGGATGAAAAGCCCTGACAAATCACCATTTAAAAGCAAACATCACACAATAAATCCACCTGCAATGAAATAAAATTTACAATCTTTACCAAAATATAAATAGAAGAAATAAATATTATTCTTTTACTTTTTATAACGCCAAAACATTTTGGTTTCTTCATACAAGTGCTAAAATAAGCAGTCAACTGAAATATTTCACATGTTTTTTTTCACCAATACACAAATTAATAAGTCTGTCAATGTCAAGTAAAACAAGATAAGTATCATCATTTTGGATGTTGTAATTAATTTCCCCAGCATTCTGGATTGAAATAGCAACAAATTACACAGCAAAAACATGTGATGGATAACACCTTATGATCTTCATTTGTTATCAACTATCAATGAATGAAAGAAAGTGGGTTGAGATGGTAAAAACGGTAATTTGAGTCTCAAACTTCAAGCATCTACTTGTTGAGACTGATATCACTCTTTAAATAGACCAATCAAAAGCTTGAGTTTTGAGAGTGGTCTAAAATCTCAGTTTTATTATCTCAGGCCCTGGTGCACTGAAGATACAATTATCAATTTATCTTTCAACATTGAATACCAGACTTGCCTTTTCTAAGACTGGATCTGTCTATTATCAAAACAGTGTTGATTTAGCAACAAACACTGTAGACCTTTTAACTCTTAAGTGCTGATACATTTTTGTCTAGTGTAGATCCAGATCAACTTTCACATCAGCACAGTCTAATTGGGATCTTCACTTTTGCTATTTTGGTTAAAAAAGACATCTAGAGACAATGAACAGACTTGTTGTTATTCAAAGAAAGTTGAGTATATTACAATTTATTGAGCTGGTCAAAGGTTTATACAAGTCTCACATGTGTTGACAGATCAGGGTCTACAGCATTATTCTTGGAAAAATTGATTCAATTTCAGCTATCAAAAGGGGTACTGTGAAGGAAGAACACTACTTTGCACTAGTTTAATTTTTGCTATTTGTAAATCTTAAGCAAATTTACCATGCATTACTGTGTCATATGATTATCTTCAAATCATGCACCATTATTTCATCTAAGTGAGTGGATAGCAAAACTAACCCTTTACCAATGGACCCTGCTTCCTATCAATCCGAGTCAGTCCAGTCATTGTTCAAAATGGTATTTACACGAATTTATTAACTGCATATATTTATTTAATAGAATATTGTAGATCCTATTCAAAACTATACAATATTTTCACAGAATCACAGCAGCATTTTATTAATTCAGCTCCGGAAATATTCACAAATTAACGCTTGCCAACTTAATGCTTCAACTATTCAAGACATGCAACAATCAATGATTCTCCAAATTAACTGATAAACAATTTCCTCAGAAAATGAAGAATAACATAAACACAGTTTGTTATTTTGTATTCTTATCTCCCCACAGCCTTACACAAGAACTCTCCATAAATAAACAAAAACTTCTTGAAACTCTGATGTATATGGTATCTGCATCATTACCAATGTTTCTCTATAATAAATTAATAAGGTAAAAGCTCACAATTACTTGGAAAATTCTAACATAAACCTTGTTGATTGACAAATCAAACTCATTGCTAACACCTGGAAAATATATCAAAAGAAGATCTGATGGGTTTATCATAAAGCAGAGGTGCCAAAGCTACAAGATTCTGTTAACATTCCATGGATGCACTCTTAATGCAGAATAAGTGGAACACCAGAGACCTTGGAAATCATACCATGCATATAATGGGCTTCTTTCCTCATAAAATGAAAATGCTGGTGTTTCTTGTTAGGGTTATGCATCAGTGAAAAAATGATCATTACAGAACTGCCAAGTTTTCTAAATCCCAATATGGAGATTAAATTGAGAGTCGACTCACTTTTTGC